>PXYN01000365.1:0-102231 GCA_003056585.1 Lecanicillium sp. MT-2017a
TGTGTAGCATACACGTGCTGCTGTGGGATAAGGTGTCGCATCCAGCCGTTGTATTGCTCAGTGTCGAGCACCCCAGCGCCCCGACACCACCACCATGGCTGCCCTCCGTGCTTTCTCTCGCCCCCCGCGCGCGAAGCCAACGCGGTCCGGCCCGGCCGCCGGCCGGCCACACCGCGCCCACAAAATATGGCGAGGGGCGGGGTTGGTGGTTGGGGGGCGGTCCGGCCTCTTGTTTTTTTTTTTTTTTTTTTTTTTGTTTTACTCCGATTATATTCCCGGCTTACATAGATGCTGATCCTTCGCCGGACAACTACGCCAGTCTCGACTTGGTCTACTTCTATGACTCTCCTTCCCATGTCTGCAAAGATTCTTCCTTCATGAGTCCTAATTCACAGGAATAAGAGGCTCTGGTGGCCGTTCCTTTGACTTTCCAGTCGCTGCTCCTCTTGCAACTTATACCCCCCGTCTCCGCGTCGACGATATCCTTGGCATCCGTTAGCTCTTTCCATACTTGGCAACCAATTACCAAGGCAGTACTTGCTGTCGCCTTTGCCTCAGCTGTGCATTAGGGCCTTGTCATTATCGCTGTGATAGGCTTCTATTCATCATGTACGCCGCAACTCAAGAAAAGAGTCCCTTGGCTCATGTTGGTGCCGACAACTCTTGCCCCGCCACCAATCCCTCGCCTTCGACGCACGGCGACACTGATGCGGAAAAGAATGCCCCCGACGCCGTTATTGAGGCCACAGCCACAGAATCTGGAGACGATACCGATTCAACAGGAGGCTTGGAGAAATGGAACAGTCCCCGGATAAACACGTATCGCTACCTCGTCGTCAACCTGTCCCTTGGCATCATGGGTATGCAAGATGCCTCGCTAGGTGTAAGTTGCATCGATGCTACCGAAATTTAGGAGAAACTTGTCTGACCTAAACCTTCTCTAGGCTCTAATTCCATATGTGCGTTAAAGATTCAAAGCGCCGACTTGCCCACTCCGTGGACACGAGGCTAACTATGTTCCTAGATTGAACCATACTACGACGTCGACTACACCACCGTGTCTACCCTCTTCATCGTTCCCTTTGTCGGCTATGTCGCCGCCGGGTTAAGTAACAATTGGATTCACTACAAGTTTGGCCAACGCGGTATTGCCTTTGGAGGCCCCATCTGCCGCTTGATCGGCTATGTGCCCATGGCACTGCACCCTCCGTTTCCCGTGCTTCCTATTGCGCTCTTGTTTTCTGGCTTTGGAAACGGAATCGAAGACAGCGGATACAACGCCTGGGTGGGCAATATGCACCGAGCAAACGAGCTGCTTGGCCTGATCCATGGAGCCTACGGCCTCGGAGCCACCATCTCCCCCTTGATTGCCACGGCCATGATCACCAAAGGCGGCTTGCCCTGGTACTCATTCTACTACGTCTTGATTGGAATTGTGTCCCTTGAGTTTGTTGTTGGGATGCGCGCATTTTGGACCGCGGATGGCAACGCCTATCGCAAGAGACTCCGATACGATGACGGCAAAGAGCGAGTCACCACTCGCACGGTCCTAAAATCTCCCCTTACGTGGCTTGTCTCTCTGTTCTTGCTTGGGTACGTCGGTGCCGAAGTGAGCCTGGGCGGCTGGATCCCAACCTTTATGTTGCGTGTGCGGCACGCCGAGCCCTTCTTGGCTGGCCTGGCTGTCACCATATTTTGGCTTGGCCTGACCGTAGGCCGTGTTGTTTTGGGGTTCATCACGGGCCGCATAGGTGAGAAGCTGGCCATTGCCGGTTACATTGTCATATGCATTGTTTTCCAGTTCCTCTACTGGCTGGTACCAAACTTTGCGGCGTCCATGGTGTTTATTACCATCCTCGGCTTCTTTCTTGGGCCGCTCTTCCCCGCCGCCATTGTCACGGCGACTAAACTTTTGCCCGCAGAGTACCATGTCAGTGCAATTGGATTCGCGGCAGCTTTTGGTGGTGGAGGCGCTGCCATTATTCCATTTGGAGTTGGCGCCATTGCACAGGCAAAGGGAGTATCTGTTTTACAACCCATTGTGGTGGCTATTTTGGTGTTTATCCTCGTTAGCTGGCTCCTGATGCCAGGTGGATTCAAGCAGGGAGGCCTGGAGAAGGCGCGAGCACAAAAGATTACCATAGGAAGCGATTTTATAGCTGCTTACCGGTGGTTCATGGGCAAAGTACGGAAGAGCTCGGATTAGAGAAGGGAAAAGAGGTTCATTGTAAATTGTACATACACGAGGCGTCGCTCTAATGCCGTCGTCAAAGCATTTACGAGCTACGTAATTAAAGCGAAACGCTACCATAATAAATCATTTTGGATTGGACACCAGTAATACGAAACCGTGTGTTACATACAATGATGAAATATACAATATGCATAGCCGGAATGTGCTGGAAGTATTCCGATATTCAGGCAGATGTGGTTGCCGACGCCGTCGCCGGCATGTCATGGAGGGGCAAGGTTTATCTTATCAGGCAAATGCGGCAAATGGCAACCTCAAGCCACCGCACCTTGCAGCTTTCAACCGAACATCATACAGCATTCGCACCAAATTTAATCTCAAAAGTTACCTCTAGACGTTGTCTCCTTGCTATATAACCTCTCTACAGGCGTTTGCTACTGTCCCGAGCCGCACACGGCGCCAATTGCCAGCTGCCACAGCGCAAAGCCTCTACGCCAACGAGAAACCGCCATGCAGCCGACGTCGGCGGACGAAACCGCCGCGCCAGCCGGCAGCGAGATAGCAATCAAGCCTCTCGAGGCCCTCAAGCCAGACCTATGCGAGCGAGCATGGCAATCCGTGCCGCACCCGACCCTCCCCCTCATCGCCACGACGCACGCCAAGAGCGTCACCGTCTACTCTCTCTCGACGCTCTCCTCCCACAGCACGCTGACTGGCGGGCACACGCGCTCCGTGCGCTCGGCGGCCTGGAAGCCCGGCCTGCCGCCGCACAAGCTGTGCCTCGTCTCCGGCAGCTTTGACGCCACGGCGGGCATCTGGCGCTGGGACGGTGACCAAGCAGGCGGCGACGGCGGCGGTGGCGGTAGCCACGAGCGAGAGATTACAAGCGCCAACGTGCACGACCAAGACGACTCGGACTCGGACGGCGGCGCCGGCGACAGAGAATGGGAGTTTACGCTGGTGCTGGAGGGCCACGACTCGGAGATCAAGTCGTGCGCGTTCTCGCCGTCGGGCGCGCACCTGGCGACCAGCTCGCGCGACAAGTCGGTGTGGATCTGGGAGGACATTGGCGCGACCGAGGAGGACGACGAGTGGGAGACGATTGCGGTGCTCAACGAGCACGAGGGCGACGTCAAGGCCGTCGAGTGGTGCCCGGACGTCCCCGGTCGCAACTCGCAGCGGCGGTACGGCTCCGACGTGCTCGCCAGCGCCAGCTACGACAACACGGTGCGCATCTGGCGCGAGGACAATGACGGCGAATGGGTCTGCGTCGCCGTCCTCGAGGGCCACGAGCAGACCGTCTGGGGCATCCAGTGGGAGCCCGCGCCGCGCGGCGACCGCTTCCCCCGCCTGCTGACCTTCTCCGCCGACGCGACCATGCGCGTGTGGACGCTCAAGGACGACGAGGACGATGGCGATGACGGCGCAGCCGGTGGTGCCGGACGGAGTGCGCTGGGTGGCATCCCCAATACGATGCGCCGCTCGCTCAGGGAGGAGTGGACGTGCACGGCTATCCTGCCCAAGGCGCACACGCGGGACATTTACTCGGCGGCTTGGAGCAAGGAGTCTGGCCTGGTGGCTAGCACGGGTGGTGATGGTCGCATCGTGCTCTACAAGGAATCTGAGGAGGTGGTGGAGGACGCAGCGGAAAATGGAAACGGACAGGGTGATGATGTGGTAATGGCGAATGGCGACGAAGATGGAGCTGCAGCTGCAGCTGCACCACCACCACCACCAGCTGGTTCAGCGAGGTGGAAAGTCGTTGGTAGCAGGGACAATGCCCACGGGCCGTACGAGGTAAATCACATTACCTGGTGCAAGCGATACGATGCGGCAGCTGCGGAGAGGCGGGGCGAGGAGGAGATGCTGGTGACGACGGGCGATGATGGTGTCGTGCAGCCATGGCAGGTAGGGGCTGTTTAAGACGGCGAAGAAAAAGGGAATGCATATGAATGGAGGTTGCTTTGCGTCTGCCGTTTATAGAAGTATGTATGTCAACGAGGCAATTATACGGATGACTAGATATATAAAGAGACAACTACAAAGTATAACAACCATTCCGTAGCGATTGGAATATGCACATGTCAATATGAGGGATCAGTGGGTATTAGATGTATTAGAATAGCCTTTGATTTTTTTGGTATTTTATAACTTGTTCCAAGCTTTCGAAAGCTGCTTGTATTGGTACCTATGCTGTGCCCGTGATGCCAGTACAGATACTAATTTTTGCTCGTCCTCAAGGGAGGGGGTATGATACAGTGTGCTACACAAAAGAGACGACTCCCTCCCCTGAATACCAATGTTAAACAGCGGAAGCTCCTCATCCTTTTCACAAAATTAAAAAAACATATGAAACCTCGTCCTCCACCAATCTTCATCAACAACAGCAAACGTTTGGTAGCAAAACAAAACAAAATATGCTTTCTACCTCGAAAATGCTTTCATCTATAGTGGCATTCTGCCTCTATTTCTACTCGCCCTTGAGCTTGTCCTGCTTGACGGTAAAAGCCTTCTGCAGGAAGTCCTGCTCCTCCTTGGTGTGGACGTGCTTCAGGCCAGTGGCGACGGACGCGCTGGGGTTGCGGCCGGCGTACATGACGTGTTTGCGGTCGTGGTACTTGGTCTGGTTGAGCAGGGTCTCGATGCGAGGCTGCATGAAGCTCCAGGCACCGGCGTTGAGAGGCTCCTCCTGTGCCCAAACGATGGTCTTGGCGTTGGGGTACATGTCGAGGTTCTCCTTCAGCTGCTGCCAGGGGAAGGGGTTCATCTGCTCAATGCGGGTAAAGGCAACGTTGTCGAGCTTGTTGTCGGCGCGGTACTTGTGCAGGGCAGCCCAGACCTGACCAGTGCAGAGAACAACGCGCTCAATCTCCTCGGGAGCCTTGATCGTGCCGGCCTCGTGCTCGGGGTCGGGGATGATCCACTGGAAGCCAGCGTTCTCGCCGCTAAACTCCTCAATGTTGGAGCGGGCGAGAGGGTGACGCAGCAGAGCCTTGGAGAAGAAGATGATGAGCGCTATGGTGAATTGTCAGTATTGTATTTTCTTTGTACATGTAGAAGAGCGGTGCGGTAACTTACGTTTGCGGAACTGGCGCTGCATCTGGCGACGCAGAACGTGGAAGAGGTTAGCCGGGGTGGTCATGTAGGCAATCTGCATGTTGCAGTCCTGGTGCTGGCGCTGAAGCTTCTCCGCATCGGGGAAGACTCGAGGGTCCTCGTTGGAAAGCTGGAGGTAGCGCTCAATACGAGCAGAAGAGTGCTCAGGACCCTGACCATCGTAACCGTGGGGAAGAGACATGACAAGGCCGGTACGCTGCATCCACTTGACCTCACCAGAGGCGATGAACTGGTCGATGATGCACTGCGCGTTGTTGGCAAAGTCACCAAACTGCGCCTCCCACATGACGAGGGCGTTGGGGGAGGACAGAGAATAGCCGTATTCGAAGCCAAGGGCACCAAACTCGCTCAGAGACGAGTTGGAAATGACAAACTTGCCCTGGTCCTTGCTGATGTGCTGGAGAGGGGTGTAGGTGCGCTCATCCTCCTGGTCGTGGAAAACGGCGTGGCGCTGCGAAAAGGTACCACGCTCGACATCCTGGCCGGAAACACGGACGTGGTAGCCCTCGGTGACGAGCGAGCCAAAAGCAAGAGCCTCGGCAGTAGGGAAATCAATGTTCTTGCCCTCAACAACAGCCTTGGTGCGGTTGTTGAGAATACGCTTCAGGTTACGGTGAACATGGAAGCCCTCGGGGGCGGAGCCAATGACCTCACCAATGTGGTTGAGGCTCTTGTTGTCAACGTTGGTGTTGTTGTGGGGGAGAATCTCCGTAGCGAGCTCCTTGGGCGACTTGAAGCCGTTCCAGGCGGAAGTAGTCCACTCCTTGGAAGTGGGAGTGTAGTCCTTGGACTTGGAAAAGCTCTCCTCGAGCATGCCCCAGACCCACTGCTTGTGCTCCTCGATGTCCTCCTTGGTGAAGGTGCCCTCCTGAAGCAGCTTGTCGACGTAAACGTCAATCTGCGGCGACTGCTGGTTGATGCGCTTGTACATCAGAGGCTGAGTGAATGAAGGCTGGTCAGTCTCGTTGTGGCCGTGCTTTCGGTAGCAGATCAAGTCGATGACGACATCATGCTGGAACTCGGCACGCCAATCGGCGGCGAGCTGGCAGACAAAGTTGACGGCCTCGACGTCGTCGGCGTTGACGTGGAATACGGGCGCGTCAATGGCCTTGGCGATATCCGTGCAGTAGGCGGTGGAACGAGCAAAACGAGGGTCAGTGGTGAAACCAATCTGGTTGTTGACGACGAGGTGAATGGTACCACCGGTAGAGAAGGCCGGGAGGGAGTGGAAGCCAAGGCATTCGTAGACGATACCCTGGGCGGCGAAAGCGGCATCACCGTGGAGCAGGACGCTCATGGCGGTCCTGTGAGCCTTCTCGTCATTGTTGTAGTGCTGGATAGCACGGGTCTTGCCCAGGACGACAGGGTCCTCAGCCTCCAAGTGGGAGGGGTTGGCAACGAGGGAGAGCTGCACGCGCTTACCAGAAGGCGTGGGGCGCTCAAAGTTCATACCAAGATGGTACTTGACGTCACCAGAGCCTTCCTCGGCGGTGCCAGTGCCGGCAAACTCGCTGAAGATGGACTCGTTGGGCTTGCGGACGACGTTGCTGAGCACGTTGAGACGGCCACGGTGGGGCATACCGATGACAATGTCCTTGACACCGTAGTCGACGGAGCGATCGATGAGGGCCTTCATACCGGGGACCAGAGTCTCGCAGCCCTCGAGACCGAAACGCTTGTCGTTGGGGTATTTCGTCGCGAGGAAGGACTCGAAGCTGGAGCTCCAGATGAGGCGGTCGAGGATGCGGCGCTTCTCGTCGATGGAGTACTTGAAGGGCTGGGGCACCTCGAGGCGCTCGCGCAGCCAGTCGCACTTTTCGCGGTCAGGGATGTGGATGAACTCGACACCGTAGGCGCCAGAGTAGATCTTCTCGCAGGCGGCGACAATGTCGCGGAGGGTCATCTTGTCGCGGCCCTCGCGCTTGAAACGGGGCAGGATACCAGGGCCGAGGGTGTACTCGGTGTCCATATCCTTTTCGGTAAAGCCGTAGTGCTCCAGGGTCAACTCCTTAGGTTTGATGTTACCGAAGCCTTCGGCGCTGTTGCGGATGCCCAGGGGGTCGATGTTGGCCTTGTGGTGGCCACGGGCCTGGTAGGCACGGACGAGCAGCTGCACCATCAAGTGGTTGGTGACGTCGGAGCCGTCCTCCATGGCCAGGCCGCCGCCGAGGCGAGGGACGCCGCCGGTCATGTTGGGGACCAGGTTGGGGGGCGGCTGGAAGGCCTGGGAGATGGGCATGTCGCCACTCTCCATGTTCTTGAAGTAGATCTGCCATGAGACGTGGACGCTCTCGGGATCCTTCTTCCACTGCATGTACATGTCATCAATGTAATTGGCAGTGTTTCCGGTCAGGAAGTTGTCGCTGGGGTCGGGGGCGGTATGCGTCGCATCGGTGGCATAGGCGCGGCGGGCCGTGATGGCCATGGAGCGGCGAGCGGCCGCGACTTTCCATGACGCAGCTGGCGCCGCCGCGGTCGAAAGGGACGTGGAGGAGACGGGCGAGATTCTCGCACCGCGGAGCAGCTGTGAGCTGGCTCTACACAGCGAATTCCTCAACATGATGAGGATGGGGAGCTGGGACTCGCAAAGGATGCGGTGGGTGTGCGTGGGTTTCAGGAGTCAAAACGGCGCAGCGCAAACGAGGGAGAGAGGGAGAGGGAAAAAAATGGTCACAGACGAGCCAAGAGACGCATCCCAACCTCGAGAGTGGGTTCACGTAGCGCGGTCAACGAAAGGAAAAAGGCGGAGAGAGTATTCCGGGGGAGGAATACAAGGGCAATTAGGGAGAAATGAAATGGGCAGCGAGAAAAAACGACGATGCAACGATGTCCTTCGCGGCACAGGCGAGCTGTTTGTTGTATGTAATTGGGCTCGAGGATGGCAACCCGGAAAAAGTATGACGGCGACCCACGAACATCAACACGCCTACTTGTCATTAGCCTTCTCGGTCGCCCATGCCCACCTCTCCTCCAACTCACCGGACTGGGGGTGCCACCACTGCGACTCGGACGCGCCGGATGGACATGCCCCAGCAACCACTCACAGCGCCTGCTGCCCCCGAGAATGGGGTAAGGTGTCGCCGTTCAGGCCCGGTTCCTGGGCCAAGCAACCCCCTGCCAGTGCGCACCTCTGCGGATACGCACTGTCTTCCCCCGCGCAACCGCCCACACATGTAGACTGCAGACAGTGCCAGCTCACACCGTCTGCCTCCGTGATTGCCAGTCTCCCGAACCCACCGACCAGCCTGGAACGGGGCCCTGTTGCCCACAGCCACAGACCTTTCTGCAGGCCTTGCTGTCCACCTGTCCCAGAACCGCACCGCCTGACTGTCAAAAGCCACATCGAGTCCCACACAAGCTGCGGCTGCCATTCGTGCAGCACCGCACCAAGCACGCACCAAGCACGCACCGGGCATACACGAAAGCTCTCTAGTGCCAGCCAACGACACTTGCGATCCGTGATTCGTTTGCGCATTCACGGTGTCACTCGCCACTGGCTCAAAGACAACCTACCAGGCTGCATATCTGAATCATCTGCCCTGCTTATTCTCTCCAAGCAGCCTGGCCATTACGCATCAGTGCCACACACGGCTCGGATATCATCAACGCCGTTTGTCGATTTGAGTCGGCTACTACTGTCACGCCTGCGAGACCAACGGAGTGGCAAGTTGGGCAGGTCGTGCAAGCCGATGCAGCTCTTTTGAGCATTAGCAACCCGTGCAGTAGGCGGGCAGGCAGGCAGGCTGGCTAGCTGGCTCCGGACTTGGGACTCAGTGGCGCGTGCATCAGGATAATCTGTCACGGCCGGCATCATAGTTCATCGCCGCCATGGCTACCCCAACGGGACGCACCGTATACAAGAAGAAAGATGGCATCCTGACGTTGTCCAATGACTTTCAAACCGTCACTTGGACACCAAATTCTGGTGGTCCGCCGACGGTCACTCTTCCTGTTGCAAACATTACCAGTAAGTGCTAGCTCCGGCAGTTCTCCCAAGCTTCATGGATCGAAATGTTGACGCGTACATGCTTCCAGATTTGCAACAGACACCAGAGGGGGCTCCCAGGGTAATGCTCAAAATCCTGGAGAAGCCACCTGGCGCCGAGGAGCCCGTCTCATATCTGTTTCACTTCAACACATCTGAAGCCAAAACAGAAGCGGCTGCCGTCAAAGATGTCCTTTCACGTATACTGGCAGACGCCCGCAGCAATGATCCAAACGTACCACGACCTTCGGGCACGGCAACGCCCACCCAGGGTGCTACCACCAATGGAAGCGGTAGCGCATCCGCCACAATGGCATTTGCCAGTGCCGTCAACTCGCAGCAAGGTCCCACAAGGTGGTTTGATGACCAGCACCTCAAAAACGACATAGAGCTGCAGCAGTCGCTCATGAAGAAGGATACCAGCCTGCACCAAACGTATATGGAGGCTCTCACTACAAAACCCGACTCGATTTCCGGTGGCGCCTTTAATACGCAATTTTGGTCTACGCGTGTCAATCTATTACGAGCCCATGCCATTGAGATTAACCAGAAAAAAGGCGCCTACAATGTCCTATCGACTATTAAACCTCGCACTGTCGACGGCGAGCTGAAACTCAACATCAGCGTCGAGCAAGTGCAAATGATTATCGCCCAGCATCCCCTGGTCAAGCGTATATACAACGAAAATGTGCCAAAACTCTCAGAGGCAGAGTTCTGGTCCAGGTTCTTCCTAAGTCGCCTATCGAAAAAGCTCCGTGGCGAGCGAGTCACCGATAGCGACGCAAATGATGCCATTTTTGACAAGTACGACGTGAATGAAAACCTTCACACCGTTCAAAGCCGAATTATGGCTCAGCAGGTTCCTCATACCATTGACATTGAGGCCAATGAGGAAAATCAAGGCGGTTTCAAAAGTGGTAATGCAAAGGACGTGGAAATGCGGCCCAGAGCTAATATCCCCATCGTACAAACCCTCAACAGCCTCAGCGAGAAGATCATGGCGAATGTCGCACCCTCGGATGCGAATCCCGACGATTCTCGCCCAGGTGCCTTCAACGAGTTTGCCTTGCGTGATCTGAGAGGAGACGCACAGGAGCACCGCATCATGCTCAATGTCAAGGAGCAAAACAAGTTCTTTGCGAAGCAGGAGGCCGCTTCATCAAATAATCTCGAGACGTTTGCAAAACAAGACCCGCATGATGTCCTACAGAAGATGCATCACGTTTTTGAAGGACTAGATAATGACGGTGCCATCGGCGTCGATCTGCAAACAGCCATCAACTACGATGAAGGCAGCGACAGCGAAGATGAAGACTTAAAGGCCAAGAGCTCTGCGCCGCGCACGGCAATCATGGCAGCTGAAAAGGAAGTCATGAACGGCATCCTCCAGCAGCGCGCTCAAAAATACGGCCACTCTTCAGACGGAACCACGCCGATGGGCCTGTCCAGCAGTCTCGTTGAAAAGTGCACACTCACGCAGGCAACCACGATTGAATTTCTGCACCAGTTCTGGACCGCCTTCCTATCTGGCGACCCAGACCGCGCAGGTGAGCTGCAGTACCTCGCCGAATCCCTCAAGCGGTCCACGGCTCGCATCTCCGCCGTCGCAGACGAGGCGGACAAGGAGCGCGAGGAAATCATCCGCAAGCGAAAGCAGGAGATTCGCGAGCACTTTGAAAAGACGGGCAAGAAGATTCGCTGGAAATCGGAGAATGTGGGCGGCGGCCGCAGCGCCGTCACCAAGATGATGCAGCCGACGGTAGACGCGTTGGAAAAGGCGCAGGCCGACTATGGGCGAGCTCTTGCGGCAGAGGGCATCCAGCTCTCTACTGAAGCATGAGTCGACAGCGACGCGCACCGTCCTCTCTGAGGATGTGTGTTCAGAAGGAACAAGTGGCGTCTCTAATATTGTATATGATTTTGCTAGGAGACTGCGAAGGCGTTTGGAAAGAAAACGGGCATAGGTGCATTTGTTTTCGCTACTGACACACGTCAAATTGTAAATAAAAGGAATAAAACTGGTCCCTATGGCACACAGTACGCAGCCTAGCCTAGCTATCCATTTCTTGAAAGCAAACTATGGCAATATTCTGGTCAATAACCATTCTGTTTTGGCTCGCAATCTGTTATTAAATACGCTTTTTTATTGTGTACATATATGCGTTCCATTTCTTCCATGTAGTCCAGTAAGTGCAAAAAAAAAGCAAGAATATACCAACGACTACTCTGCAGGGGCCGTCTTCTCACGA
The DNA here is from genome assembly GCA_003056585.1 of Lecanicillium sp. MT-2017a. Taxonomy (NCBI): domain Eukaryota; kingdom Fungi; phylum Ascomycota; class Sordariomycetes; order Hypocreales; family Cordycipitaceae; genus Lecanicillium; species Lecanicillium sp. MT-2017a. The sequence goes on from PXYN01000365.1 coordinate 11,543, forward strand.
ATAATATACAACAAGAAAATATTTTCCTCTTTCTCTCTAACCACAAAAATATACAAAGCATCTTTCAAACTGTTCTCTCACGGCCGGTCTTCACGTCGTATACGAGCCTCATTGGAATCAGCAAGTGCCTTTTCCTCAATGACACCAAAGCCCATAGACGACTTCTTATTGTTTCTGCGTCTGTTGCCGTACTCCTCGTCAAACTTCCGAATCATCTTGAGAGAGACCATGTCCTCGCTGATGCTGGCGGGTATCTGCTGCAACGCACTCTCAAAGTGGTCACGTCGGAGAACTCTTCTCTCCGGGTACTGGAACGGCTCCGGCCCCGTATGCTTGGCTGCAGCCTCGTTTTCTTCCTCGACGGCGGCCATGGCGGCGGCGACGCAGACATTCTTCAGATCGGAGCCAGAGTAGTACGGGGTGCGCTGGGCATAGTCGTCGACTGAGACGGAACTATCCAAGGTTTCGCCTCTGAGCAAAAGCTTCAGGATGGCTGCTCGATCGTCTTTGAGGGGCAGGTCGACAAGGAGCTTGCGAGGCAAACGGCGCAGCACCGCGTCATCCAGGTCAAACGGCCTGTTGGTCGCTACCATGATGAACGCATTCGTTTCTTCCATGCCATCCCATTCTTTGAGGAACTGGTTGATATGCTCCCGGTGGGATGGCCTGTTGCTAAACATGCTGCGGTTGGCGAGTAACGAGTCTGCTTCGTCAATGAACACGACGCATGGCGACAGCTTCTTAGCCAGAGTGAAGACTGCACGAATGAGCTTTTCACTCTCGCCCACCCATTTGTCATTGATGGTTGCGCCGCTGATCTCAAGCATATTTGCACCGCTCTCTTTTGCGACAGCTTTTGCCAACATTGTTTTGCCCGTGCCAGGTGGGCCGTACAGTAGGCATCCAGGAATCTTGTCGGCGGCGAGGACGCCGTAAGAAAAGGCATCAGGCCGCACAAGGGCAAGTGAGGTCAGCAGCTTGAGTGCTGTGATGGTCTCCGCCGGGGCGTGAACGTCCTCGAATGTCGTTCGAAGGTTCTCTTTATTGATCTGACCTGATGAGATGCGCTTTTCGTACTCATTCAGCTTCATTGGGGCGCGGCTTTCTGATTTGGCCTCATCTCCGTGGGAAGACTCGCCAGCCGGGGGCTTGTTTTCTGCCTCATCGATATCAAGAAACTGCTGTCCAGGTTCTTGGCGTAGCGGTCCCATGGCAAATCTCTCCATGAACCCAGCATGCCCGGAGCCCTCGTAGCTGCTTTCCATCGATTGTACCGCTCTTGCAAGGTGGAATACTTCGGGGATAGGTAAGATGGAGTCTCGCAATATCGAAAACCTTTGGTTTCCGGATCGCAGATATGTGGCGACTGCTTCGCTCATCCACTCTGATGTCGCTGGCATGTCATTAGGGTATAAAGCTTTCAACATTCTGTTGATATTTTCAATGTTCTCGAAAAAGTAATCTGCTTTCTGCAGACTAAATGGCGGTCGCGTTTGCAATTTGGAAGACGACTTCTTAGTGTCCGCTCTGTCCGGTTGCAGGTGACGCGTGATGAGAAAATCGCTGTATGCGAGGTCCTTGATCGCGCTCTGGTACTCGTCCGAAGGAGTTTCGCATGAAGAGGTTCCAAACATGGCAATACGCTTTCCGCCGTGCCACGCTGCGTCAACGAGTGTCCGCAGTCTATTGAGCAGCATGGAGCCCTCAAGTGTCATGGACATCTCAACGACATCATGCACATGTATAAGCACTGGCTTGTCACTAGACTCAGTCGACTTTTCTTCCGTTGACTTGATGATGTGGTCAAGAATCTTGTCGATCTTGAGGTTTTCCCATTTGCTGAAGCAGTCAAATCCACCTTGCTTGATCTTGTTGAGGTCTTCTTCAAGCCTTCCGGCAGCAGCGGCACGAACACTTAGGATCGTGTCTGATTCACCGTCATCATCTTCAGCGCTTGCCCTCGTTGGGTTTTCTGCGTCAGTGACCAGCTTGCCATTGAGTTCCGCGGCTCTGAACCCCATCATCGAGACTGAACCACGGGAGTACGCCCAGTTTTGGCCGAGATAGTCTCCAACTAGCATAGACAGGTCATACGCATCGACCTGTACTAAATCAGCGCCTTCTCCAAAAGCAATATGTGATGCAATGGATTCGGATATGGCGCTACCCCCGTACCCTGACAATGAGAGGATGCTAACAGGACGCTTACCAACTTTGGGGTCAAAGTTGGGAGGCGCTGGTGTTGCCAGATCTCGAGCAATGGCACCCTGCAGCGCCACAAACGTGTCGATGGGCAGGTCTGCAAATGCATGGGGCAGGGGACAGTCGAGGTTTTCAGCGTAGTTGAATTGATTGTCGAGCGAAACGGCAAGGGAGACAAATTGATCTCTAAAGGTATTGCTTCGCTGGTCGAGGTCTTTGTATATATGCCACCACCAAAATGGCCTGGTCTTGTAGACGTATTCGGCCTGTCGGGCAGGGTATAGTGCGTCGGTCAAGTGCCATGCTGAATCGAGTATCATGTCCCATAGTCGAACCACCTTGGCAATGCTTTCTGCTGAGTTCCACCTCGATCCGTCCGTTTCGGTGCGGGACCTCGTAAAATCGATGGCGAGCTCGCATTCTCGCATTAAGAGGTCGTTGAGCGCCGTTTCGAAATACGATTCGAGGGTCTGGTTCGTTTGTTGCGAGCCTGGCGAAGGCGCGGAGTAAAGCCGAGACTTCTTGTCGTGTTTCGCATCCTCGATGAGGGCCAGCGGCAATTTAGGCTGGTTAGCCTGCCCATGCAGCGTTACATTTTGCTCGAGGAAAGTCGTTGGGAGCGTCACGGGCGGGAGAGCCGAGGTCGGTCTTCGTCGAGCTTGGCGAGCCCTCAGCGAACCGGATATCGTGCTTCTTGAACGCCCACCTGTCGATTCGGCTTCGACCTGAGGTTCTGCTTGCTCATTTTGCTCGGTTATCGACTCGTCTGCCGGTTTGCCGCTGTTTCCTTGTCCATTGAGCCGGCGCGGCGAGGCGTGGAAAGCCCTCCTGGTTCCTCTTGGCGCTCTGGCGGCGAAGGCAACCGTTGGAACCGCGCGCAGAGCTGGGGAGTGCATCCAGGCGGTAATACGGCAGCAGTGCAAGGATGTCTTCGGCACGATCCGACTTCCCTTGCTACTTCGTCGGAGGAGCGATCAATGCAGGATTTCTTGTGCTCTTGTTCTTGCGCTTTGCCTTGTGCGACAAACGCCCATCTGATAAAATTGCAGTCCAGGTGGGGCTTACGTGATCATTGAGCAGCACATCACCAATCGGTTGACGAGTGGGAGACGAACGTGCAAGGCTCACAACTAGGTCTATTTTTACACCTTACCCTCCCGTACATTGTAAGCTTGGGCATGTATTGGGGAGCAAATCCTGTCCAAGAGGCACGAGTGGACTACCCGTGGTTGCCTGTCATTCTCATTCATTCCGTTTCTACTGCACGATGACGACTTTACAAAAAAAAAAAAGGCGACCAGGTCTATCTCGTCACTCCACGAGAAAGGCCGTCTTTCTACAAACAGCTTTAAAGAAGAAATAACCAACGACGAAGGAAAAACAAGAAGGTATAAGCCCAGAATGGACCATGACTGCCGCCTTTGATCGTCGCCATGAAGACGCAGGGTAGGTAGGTAGGTAGGTAAGTAGGTAGGTAGCTGACGTTACAAGAACAAGGTTGGTAAGCGCGTTGCAAGGGGCCCACATAACCTTTACCGTCGCTCAGGAGCATCCACGCACTGCCGCCAATAAGGCAAGAGACTTCCGTAGGGCGTTGTAAGGCTCTCAGCTCTAAATACGCGGCTGTGGTGGCTGATGACACAACACTCGTAACACTGTTGCGTGTCGTACTCGGCGGAATAGGGCAAATAGCACCAGGGCATCACGGCCTCAAGTTATCGGGACATTGATATATGTTATCGCGTCGGGTCGAGACTGACCCATACCTACGTTTTCTCGGTATTGGCGGCACGGCTCAGTATCAGTGCCTCTAGCGAAGCGAATTGCCACCCGTTGGTTTCCAGGCTCGGCCAGACTCCAGCCGTGCAAGTATAGCTGTGACAATCTTTGCTACGGCCTAGGCCGAAACCACCAAAAAGCATATGATTGGCTCGCCAGCACAAGTCAATCGCCATGGAGGGGGCATCATCGGCAAGGCAGTCCAGCCCGGACAACACAGACGATGACAACTCGGGAGATTCGCCTCGGTACCGTGCATATCACACCAAGCGGCCGCATAAAAAATCAAGGGGTGGTTGCACAAACTGCAAGCACCGAAAGGTCAAGTGTGACGAGGCGCATCCTGTGTGTAGAGCGTGCAGCCTGCGCAACGAGAACTGTGTCTATGTTCAGACAACCTCGCGCAGATTGGCACCGCCCGTCACACAGCCTCGACCACTACCGCAACGGAGCTCACCAGAGTCATCACCAGCACCGCTGGTACTGTTCGAGTCCGAGACGTACAAGAAACCCACGCCCCTTGTGATCGAGCCATTGTTCCGCCCGTATGGCGTAGAGCAAGACGAAATGAAGCTCCTATGGTTCTTTACAGCAAACACGTGCAAGTCCTTTAATGCCGAGCCAGCTCGAGAGGAAGCAGCAGAGAAGATACTCCGGATCGATCTTATGCAGCATGCGTTTGACAAGCGATTTCTCCTGGACACAGTCATCGCACTATCCTCACACCACGCTGAAAGTTTGGGCATGTCAGTCAATCGCAGCCGCTCGCTGGCGTACCGGGTGACAGCCATCCAAGGCTATACGAATGCTGTCGAGGCTGCAGACCCGGATACTTTCCAAGCATTGCTTGCCACCTCTCTCCTAATGGCTGCACTCGCATCTGCAGATTTTCGTGATCCGAACAGCCCCGATCTTCACATTGTCGGATGGATGATGGTCTGGCGCGGCATCGGTCTCATGATTGAGCGTCTCACGCTAAAGAATTTTTTACAAAGCAAGTTGTGTCGTTTGTTTTACCGACCGTCAGTCGACCTCGCCCAAGCCGGGTGGCACATACCGCTGGAGTTGCGCACGATGCTGGCATGTATTCAACCCAATGACCCGGAATTTGTCGACATCGAGCCGTATCACAGTACACTAAAATACCTCGGCTCTCTCTACCAACACCTCGAGGATGGGCTCAGTTCTCTCATGAAGCTCCGAATAGTTACATGGCTCACCTTTGTCCCGTCCCGGTTTACAGAGCTCGTTAGGCAGCTTCAGCCACGAGCGCTCGTCATCATGGCCCACTACGCTGCATTTCTCAAGCTCGTACAGAGGGTATGGTGGATGACCGGGGTTGGAGACCGAGCACTCGCGGATATCATTCGGCACCTATCTGCCGCCAGATGGCACCGGTACCTGAGGAGACCTATCGAAGTGTCTAAACTTCACGACAACCAGAAAATCGGCCAAGTGCTCACTGGCGACGGAACCTGGCAGCCTAGGGAGGTTGTCAACGATGTGCCCCCAGAGGCTACATCCGACCTGACATATGTCGATGACATTGGCAACCCGGTCAGTCTCATGGGCGACATAGTCGTTAGAGGCGGCCCATCGGGGCAGACTGTCTTCAATTCGAAGCTTCACCCTCCAGAATACTATAGTGAAAACCGTTAATATCGTACAGCGTTTCTGCTGTAGCGTCAGGCGTCAGGCTTTACTGTTATACCACAGCGTGTCTCTTTATATAGGGCTTCTGATTATTTGGGATAGCGGGTGCTTTCAGGCCAGCAGGCAAGCCACAGTATACACTTTTCAATAGACATGAATATTCACAGAACACTGGCATATTACAAGTTGTGAAAAAAATCACTAGTGACATATGAAATAAATACGACGGACTAGCAGTACAAGAGGAATTTTGTTGATTTCTTGGTACACAGCCCACAAAAGAGACTACTTGAAGGAGTTATTGAAGAAACCTCCCCAGCTTCCGTTCCTCTGATCTATACACAGGCCCATCTACTACTTCTCCTGGTATTATATAGCAAAGGCCACCGCTTAGTTCTTCTCCAAATCGGCGAGAATCTTCTCACCCTTCTCTCTGGCAGAGGCAAGGTCACCAACCATGTAGAAGGCACCCTCAGGGAGGCTGTCAGCCTCACCGCTAAGGATGGCCTTGAAGGAGGCAACGGTGTCCTTGAGGTCGACGAGCTTACCCTCGATACCAGTGAAAACCTGGGCGACAGTGAAAGGCTGGCTCAGGAAACGCTGGATCTTACGGGCACGCTCGACGGTGAGCTTATCGGCCTCAGAAAGTTCGTCCATACCCAGAATGGCAATGATATCCTGGAGACCCTTGTACTCCTGGAGGATCTGCTGGACGCGGAGGGCGGTGTCGTAGTGCTCCTGACCGACGACACGGGGGTCAAGCATACGCGAGGTGGAGTCGAGAGGGTCGACAGCAGGGTAGATACCCAGCTCAGAGATACCACGGGACAAGACAGTGGTGGCGTCCAAATGGGCGAAGGTGGTGGCAGGGGCAGGGTCAGTCAAATCGTCAGCAGGGACGTAGACGGCCTGGACGGAGGTAATGGAACCCTTATTGGTGGTGGTAATACGCTCCTGCATACCACCCATGTCGACGGCAAGAGTGGGCTGGTAACCGACGGCAGAGGGGATACGACCGAGAAGGGCGGACACCTCGGAACCGGCCTGGGTGAAACGGAAAATGTTGTCAATGAAGAGAAGCACTAGCAAACGTTAGCCGAAATTCGTCGCGTTAATTCTAGAATAATTTGCTTACCGTCCTGGCCTTCCTGGTCACGGAAGTACTCGGCAATGGTAAGACCAGTAAGGGCGACACGGGCACGGGCACCAGGAGGCTCGTTCATCTGACCGAACACCAGGGCGACCTTGGACTCGCCATCAAGCTGAATGACGGAGGTCTCCTGCATTTCGTGGTACAGATCGTTACCCTCACGGGTACGCTCACCGACACCGCAGAAGACGGAGTAACCACCGTGAGCCTTGGCGATGTTGTTGATAAGCTCCTGAATGAAGACAGTCTTGCCGACACCGGCACCACCGAACAGACCAATCTTACCACCACGGGCGTAGGGGGCAAGCAGATCGACGACCTTGATACCAGTGACGAGAACCTCGGCAGAGGTGGACTGGTCAGTGAACTCAGGGGGGTTGGTGTGGATAGGCAAGAACTTGTCAGACTTGATGGGACCACGCTCGTCAATGGGGTCGCCAGTGACGTTGATGATACGGCCGAGAGTGGCGGGACCGACAGGAATGGTGATGGGAGCACCAGTGTCGGCAGCCTTGGCACCACGGACGAGACCCTCAGTACCTGCGCAGAGTTAGCATGGTGTTTATGCTTTGATGACGTGGTATCAAAGGGTAAAAATCGAATACGTACCGTCCATGGCAATGCAGCGGACGACATTCTCACCCAAGTGTTGCTATCATAATTGTTAATTTGGCGTCAATTCACTGTTGTTGAGGTCGATACATACAGCAACTTCCAGAGTAAGCTTCTGGCCGTTGTTCTCGGTCGAGAGGGCGTTCAGGATAGGAGGCAGCTTGGCAGTGTCGAACTTGACTGTGGAATAGTTAGCAAACGAAGAAGCGATGCGCGACAGTCCGATGAAGACTGGTCGCAAAGTTTTCTAACTGACCGTCGACGACGGCACCGATGACCTAGTGTGTTGTGGTTAGCCCCAGCGCTCGGCGTTCTCGGAAATCGCCTTCTGCTCACCTGGTAGATCTTGCCATCTCCAACACCGGCAGTAGAAGCGAATCTGCTGTTGACGGGGAATCGGAGAGAAGAAGGTCGGATGGCACGACGAGGGGCCGCGGCCGCGAAGGTCGGGCGGGCTGCACGGGCGAAGGAGGAAATGCCGCTGCCAGGAGGTCGGGTCAGTTCGTGGCCTCAATTGACGCGCACCGGGCGCAGGCGCGCCGAAAAAGTCGCCCATATGATTAAAACGTACCTCTTGAACATCTTGACAGATGACAGAGAGCGATCAGTTACGGGAGTGGAGAGAGATAGGTTGAACCTGGGGAGAACTTTTGCAGAGTGAGCAGTTTTGCTCAGGACAGAGGACTTCATCGGTTAGAGCTTTCTCACAAGTCACGTGCTGCACTAGCCCGAAATTAGGCGCAAAATCCCCTTACAGTGCCAGTTTGGGGCTGGGCCGTAGGTCCCGGGAAATCCCTCTACGGCGCCAAAACAAACCTTATGCTACACAGCTTCTCTATGCTGAGACGCAGAAGTAAAAATTGTCAAGATGGCATGGAATACGCATAATTAATATCCCAAGAGATTTTCTGGATGAGTACTGGCCTACGAAGCTCGCAACGGAGCATGAAGGTCGCTACCTGTTGGCCGGGTGACGCCGCACCTATTTCCCATGTACACAGTGTCAATAGTCTCGTTGTCGGCCAATTTAGGGAGGAGGCCGAGCAGGCTTGGAAAAGCTGGAGCGGGGTGGTGCCTGAGGACAGTGCCTGAGGAGACAGCCGACCAGGATTTCCCCCCCTTTCGAAGTCCTTTTTTCCACACAGTTCTGCAGCACCGCTGTGGTTGCTCACTGTGGAGTGGGCGGCGGACGCCTATTCGCTGTTCACTGTGTGACTACGGCATGATCCGAACATTGCAGTCTTTGCCTTATTAACGATAGATAGTACGATTGTCTTGCTACTGACGGCGCTTCTAAAGTGCATTCTGTTCTGTTGCTAGTTTCTCATCTACATCTGCTGTGAGATCCTGCTCTCCGGCGCCAAAACCTGTTTTTGTTTCGTTAGCACCGTCCACGTTTGATTTCGTTCAATCTACACAAACTTACCAAAGCCGTACGGCAAGGGACGTAGACATGTGCCCAGTTCTTCCTTCCATTCCATTCCATTGCGGTGGTGAATGTCCGGGTAGTCTCATCGATTCTGTTAAACCCACCAAACTCCTTTGAGTCGGTGTTCAGTACAACACGGTAGGTGCCAGCATCCTCGATACCAATGCGATAGTCTGAGAAACTCTCAGTTGGATGGAAGTTGAAGATGAAGACCAGGCCGGCTCTCTCAAATACAATAACCTTATCCCCTTCATGCTTCAACGAAATGTACGCCTGTGGAGCAGCGAGCCAGCCATACTTTGCTTCACAGTGGTTCATTGAGCGGTCGAAGTTGTTCAAGAACTGATACCGGAGAAGGTTGTCCTCGGTGAGGTTGAGCTGTCGACGGGCATACCAAAACGAGTTATCGTTTCCCTCACGAGGAAAGTCAAGCCACTCTGGATGACCAAACTCATTGCCTTCAAAGTTGAGATAACCTTCACCTCCGAGGGAGTGGGTCAAGAAGCGAATCATCTTGTGTAGGGCCATGCCACGGTCAATGACGGCCGTCAGAGGCGACAGAACGGACATATTCGTATACATCTCTGCGTCACAGAGATGCATCATCAGCGTCTTATCACCAACCAGACTGCATACGGTTAGCAAGAGAACACTTTCATGCCGGTTGGAGAACTCACGCTTGGTCGTGGCTTTCACAATAAGCGATGCTCTTTTCGCCATGACGTCGGTTCGTAAGTGTAAAGCAGATGTTGCCAATATCCCAGCTTTCGTCTTTGACTTCCTTGAGGATCTTGATCCACATGTCCGGCACAGCCATAGACAGACGGTAGTCAAATCCGATACCACCAAGCTGTAGTGGCACACACAGTGCGGGCATACCAGAAACGTCTTCTGCAATCGTGATGCATTCTGGATATAATGAATGAAGCATGTCATTGGCGAGCATCATATACACGACGGCTTCCTCATCAACATCAGGCCCAAAATATTCGTGGTAGCCACCGGAGAATCCTCTTTTGAGGGGTCAGTAAGTCACAGCGAAAAATGAAGTCATGGAGGGAAAGGCACTCACGAGCCGATGCCATGGTGAGTATAGAGCATGCTTGTTACACCGTCGAACCGGAATCCATCAAATCGATATTCGTCCATCCAAAACCTCAGGTTACTGAGCAAGAAACGCATGACTTCATGGTGGCCGTAGTTGAAGAGTCTGCTATCCCATTGATCGTGCTGACCTTTGCCGCCGCCGTGGAAATATTGGTGATCAGTGCCATCAAATTCGTTAAGTCCATCAAGCACGTTCTTTGATGCATGGCTATGGACCACATCGAGGAGAACGACAATACCCATGCTATGAGCGGTATCAATGAGCTCTTTCAAGTCCTCGGGAGGGCCATACCGGCTGCTTGCTGCAAAGAAGTTGTTGATCTGGTATCCAAAACTGGCATAGTATGCATGTTCCATGACTGCCATCAGTTGGATGACATTGTAACCAAGGTCATTTATTCTTGGCAGCATGTTCTGGGTAAATTCCTTGTAGGTGGCAACTCTCTGTTCTGGTGTCGAGATGCCCACGTGTGCTTCGTACACACGAATACTTTCGGGCTTCTTGGGTCGCGAATGCTTAAATTGGTACTTTTCGGATGGTGGAGGGTTCCAAAAGTGAGCATCATAAGCTGGAGAAACGTTCATGTCTTGCGTCACGTATTTGATCCACGCAGGGAGACGATCTATGCGTTCGCCATTTGAAAGAACCAAGGATATCTATGATGGTCAGTTAGAGTGATACGGTTTAGGCTCGGTGTTGCTTGATTGACGGACCTTGACTTTGGAGTTGTGGAGAATTGCAGGCTGACCAGCAACGGCGGGGATCAGAATATCGAACGACCCGAATGCGTCCTTGGTCATTGGGTGAGAGTTGCGATCCCAACCATCTAAGAGTTGTCAGAAGATCCATATGAGCCAGTATTCTTCCAAGTTGCTTACTGAAATCGCCGATAAGATAGGCTTCCTTCGCATTCGGAGCCCACTCACGGTAGGCAATGTCGCCATTGTCTCGCACAACAAAGCCAAATTTATCGAAGCCCTGAGAGATGTGAACAAGGTAGTTCTGTCGGACGGATTTATTAGATGAAATTTATATTACCTTTGTATACTTCTCCATGCCACCCTCAGTGTCATTAATTGTCTTCACCCATTCTTGGGTCTTGGCGAAGCGACGTCGCAGAACGTCGCGGAACGGCTCCAAGTAAGGGTCTTGCTTGATAACACCTGAGACTATAATTAGCTCAATAGACGACACAATCTTGTCGATAGACGCACCGGTGCCATCAATGGGCATGTCTGCTGCCGTAGTCGCCATGGCGTCGATCTGTTGGGGAGCTTGTTGAAGCTCCGGTCAAGGTGGGGTAATTGCTCGATGCGTTCAGGCAGCTCTGTGTGCTGCAGAACGGGCTCTTGCGAAAAGAAGCTTAGGATAGAGAACAATTCAGGCAATCTCTAATTCGAGAGCTCGTGAAGAATTGATGAATTGGGCACGAGGAAACTTGCAATGTGTCGAAGAAAGAGCAGATTCTGCGAAAGGCCCGATTCCTTGGATTAGTGGCGTCACAGATAGGCGAGCTTATCGTCCGTCACCATTATGTATTAGTGGCGGCCGCCGCGGGCCAACGCATCAGTGACATCAACCCACTGCGCAATTAGGCGCTGACTAACCCCGCCTTTGCACCATCCGCCTCCCCAGAACCCGAGATCGGTTGGCATCGAGCAGTGACATCCCGCCTCTGTCGGTATCTTTGCTCATTCCAAGCTGCACACAAAGTGAGGGAGCTTCCGGACGACCATCATTACACAGTACGGACTATTTCTCAACCGAGAGCTCTATTATACTTTGCATATATGCCGTGTAATACCACAAGACCTACCTCGAAATCAACAGAGAGCGTGGCAGAGCCAGTTGCGGCCGCCAAGCAGCTATAGCTCGCTGGAGCGGGAAAGCTGCACATCGTCAAGAAATGTTATACCCGCCCGGCCGAACTCCCAGACCTTCTACCGATCGATCATAACAACCATTCCATAAAAAAAATGCTGAGAAGTACACGGCTGCTAGGCCCTGCCTCAACGGCTTGCTGCCAGGCGGTGAGGCGAACGCTGCCTGGTCAACAATGCGCCAGCTGCCATCGCTATCTATCGACCAGTCTCCCAGTCCAGGCGGCGCGGCGCGCCCCAGACTTCAACTCCGGATTTACAGGGAGCTACGACCCCACGCTCGATTCCGGCAGAGGACCTATGTTCAACAAAGCCAACTTTGGCGTGCCCCAGTTCTATCCGAGAGACCTGAAGAAGCGCATTGACGAATACGTTGTTGGCCAGGACCGTGCCAAAAAGACAATCTGCTCCACAGTATTCAATCACTACCAAAGTCTGAGACGAAGACGTCAACACGAAATCGAAGAACGAAATGCCCAAGAAAAGCTTTTGAGACAGAAGTTCGCTAGGGATCGAGAACTGCATCAGAAGCGTCGAGAGCGAGAGACACATCCCGTCGATGGTAAGCACAGTATGGCTTACACTTCTCACAAGAGAATTAACTAATACAACATTCAAGATGAATTCCCTGGCCACAGCGAGTCGGTTCGAGAAATGTACGAGTCTGACAGCCACAGTTATGACCAGGGCTCCTTAGACCACCTCTATACCCCGGAAGACTCGACAACAGCGGACCTCGTCAAGATTGACAAGAGCAATTTGTTGCTTATCGGACCGACAGGTGTTGGCAAAACTTATATTTTAGAGTAAGTTATGTGCCAATCTTTGAAAATTCCTCAGAATGCTAACCTCGCACAAGAACCTTGAGCAAGAAGATACACGTTCCTTTCTCTATTTGTGACTGCAATGCCCTAACCCAGGCCGGATATATTGGACAAGACGTGGAGTCGTGCATTGAGAGGTTGCTCATTGAAGCTAATTACGACATCAAAGCAACAGAATATGGAATTGTTGTCTTGGATGAGTTCGACAAGCTTGCACGGCGAGAGTCAGCCACGGGCCGTGACGTCGGTGGTGAAGGTGTTCAGCAGGCTCTACTGAAGCTCGTGGAAGGAACGAAAGTCACCGTTAATGTCAAAGACAACAGGTCTTCTCGATCTACACCGCCTATAACAACAAATTATAACTCGTCGGGGGGTTCCTCTAGCTCACCCCAAGCAGCGCCACCAGGAGGCAAAGTGGACCAGTACACAATAGACACCACAAATATCCTCTTTGTCTTTTGTGGTGCCTTTGTAGGATTAGACAAAAACATCCTTCAAAGGGTTGCGAAGCCGACCATGGGCTTTGGCGGAGAAGTGAAGGGTAGGTCCACGATGTCGGGCGAGAAGCAAGAGCTTCCACCAGAACAGTACGCGCATCTTGCGCACCACGGCTCAGCATCGCAGTTCACACCAATGGACCTGGCAACACCGGCAGATTTGCAGAGCTTTGGCTTCATCCCAGAGCTAATAGGTCGTCTGCACAACATCTGCGCTCTAAGTCCACTATCAAAGAACGACCTCTTCCGCATCTTGACGGAACCCCGGAACAGCCTTGTGGCACAGTATACGGCATTGTTTGAAACATACCCTTCGCGCCTATACTTTACTGAGAAGGCCTTGCACGCTATTGCTCATCGAGCATCTGAATCGGGTACCGGTGCACGCGGGCTAAAGATGGAAATGGAGCGGATACTCGCAGAGCCCATGTTTGACGCGCCTACACCCTATGTTCTGATTACGGAGGGATGCGTGAATGGGACGGAGAAGGCCGCGTATTGGGGCAAAGATGGCAGGTTTGAACTGGACAGGCGTCTCGAGGAGGAGCAACTCGACCAACAGAACTCGAGACAAGCCTTGACTTTTGAGAACTTTAGAGAGGCGGGCCAGAGTGGTGGCTAAAGCTTCGGGCGGCTTGTATAACTAGGGGAACGGCCCACGGGGCTAGCACAGCATATGCTTCCTTTTTGAATAGACAACATAGCGACACAATGCATTAACTTGCAAATTGAGTTTAACGGAAGCAATGGCTTTGATTCTGTCATTGTAATACAGTATTTACACCCGCTCATCTCCCACTACAACTTTCTCCAACAGTTTTGGTCCATCCTAACGATCTAAACCATTTTACACACGGGTGACTCGCAATCCCCCCAACCCGCTCAGACATTCTATGACAAAGGAAAATGATGTTGCATCGTAGTATCTGACGCGATTAGTTGCCGCGAGGGGACTGGATAACACCCTTGCCGGAGTAGCCTGGGGAAGTAATGCCAGTGAAGGGGTCGGCGCCTTGGCTCTGTTTTTTTACACACGTTAGTATTAGTGGGCATAGCGTGGGAAGTATGAGGCCGTGTGTACCTTCAGGAGCTCGTTGGAAGATTCCTGGTACTCCTGGGTCATGGTGTACGGCTCAGGCTTGGCCATGGATCGGATGACGCCAAAGATGGCAATGGAAGCACCGACACCGAGGGCGACGCCCCAAGCGATGCGGGCACTGGTACCGGGAGGGTCGGTAGCGCGGGGTCCATGGGGGCCGAAGGCAATCCAGTAGGCTGTTGAGATAATTTGAGTTAGTTTTTTCTGACGCAGGTCAATGTAACACTAGTGCCGGCTGCATGGCGTGCAGACAAGTCCAAATTGCCTAATTTGGAAAATAGAATTACAAGAATGGACGAATTGAACCACTAGGCAAAAAATCGTCATACAGGGCTGAATGCATGTGGCAAATTTGGCGTGTATTTGGGCTTGCTGGGTGTTGTGGCCGATGGAGCGTGTTGTCATCGGTCGGCAAGCCGGGAGGTATTTAAGGGAAAAGGTTAAAAAGTGTCACGTACCGGCCTTCTGCTCCTGGACGGTAAGCTCCTTCCAGTTGCCCTTCATGCGGTCACGGAGAGCCATCCAGAGATCGGCCTGCTCCTGAAGGGGCATGCCCTCCCATCGCTTCTCAATGTTGTTGAGCGTCGGCTTCGACAGAGCTTGCGTCGAGTTGGCACGGGATGCAACAGCCGGGGCGGCGCTGCGCACCAAGCCCTTGCGCAGCAGAGACGACGCCTGGGTGCGCAGCATTGTGAAGGGTGATCGGCGAGGGAAAAGTCGAGAGTGAGGCAATTGAGCTGCAATTGGCGCGGTTGCGAGCGCTGTAGTCGTCGGGAGAGGTCAAGGTCGGAAGGGATTTCGGGCTCGTTCGCGGGCACAATCGTATGAGAGATGATTTCTCGTCGCCGGGAAAAGCAGCTTGGCTGCTGGATGACTAAGGTGAGCTGGGGTGTGAAAATCACGTGATGCACATTCCAATGTGATGCTGATGATAACGCCGTACTTCATTGGCCAATGGCACCGGATTTGGTGGGCAGCTGTGAACTGGTACAAGGCCTCACAGGTCGCATATTTGGATAGCTCGACGAAACCTCTACTGTAAAGTGCCAAAAAATATAAAAAAAAAAGAAGAAGCATGCAAAAGAGATATTCATAGACAGCCAGTTGTTTCGACCGTTGCACTCGGAAAACGCACCAGCTGTCGTCTCTTGACCGTCCGCCGCGCTTCCACTGAATGCGGCAGCTGTCAGTTAACTGGGGCAATTTCCTCTTTGGGAGCACATCACGCCAGAATACTTGGTGTTGCTGCCGTGTATTGCCGAGCCTTATTTACCGTTGATACCTTCTGTTTGGTTGCCGGGTCCCAAAGGCGAACTAAAAAGGATGTCGAATAGCCTGTATTCGGCCTTATGTTACCAGTGCTGTTGCTGGAGTGGGATGTATGGAATAACAGACTACGCTGTACACCATACGGAAGTTTTGTAAGCAAACTCGACACAGCGGTGTAAATATTTACTAGCTCGTGTAAACAAGTCCGAGATGAAATGCCTCTGATAGTAATTTTTAATAATGCCAGTACGAAATTTCTATACCGTTTTGCGGGTTTGTCCCACACCCTGTACGCCAGTGTCTGTCTAGTCTTGGCACTGCGGCTTTAAAACTTCACCCCGAAAAACGTCTTCGAACGGATACGTTCTCCGTAATGGTAGAACACAATAGGAACAGGTGCTACAGCTAGCGCAATAAACGCCAATAAAGATGCGCCCCATCCAAGGCCAAGTTTCGCAAACATCGGACGCCCTGCAAGTGGCAACAGCGCACCGCCCAAGGAACGCAGAACGGTGCTCGCGGCAACAGCAGATGCAGCGTACATACCAAAAGCATCAACCAAGTATGTTGTAATAGACATCTATTGCAGTAAAGGTTAGTAGAAGCGCCAAGGTCCATGTCAATACAGGCTCAAAGCTACTCACGAAAATTGGTGTCAAGCCGAGTCCCATGATGAAGATGCCAAGGATGGGCAGGATCCAATGCTGATGCGTTTCACCGGTCCAGCCAAACCAAAAGAGACCAGCTGGTATGAAGAAGGACGCAACAATAACCAGAGGGATGCGGTATTCCGGCTTTCTCTCACCCCCATTCTTGGCCGCAAGACGCGTAACAATTTTATCAGTGGTAGCGCCAGTGACGACCAGCCCGACCAGAGAACCGAGTCCGAGTCCAATGTATGTCAACCCAATATTTCCAGTGTTGAAATTGTACTCTTCCATGAATAGCACTGGTATGGCCGTAAAGATGAGATAGAGATAACCGTAAACAATGAACATTTGTAGCGAGAGAAGGAAAACGATGGGAGAGCAGACCAGCATCTTTGACGGTCGGACAATGGCTAGGGAGAAAAGAGCTTTGGCGTCCAATCCGGAGTCGAGGGCCGATTGTAACTTTGTGTTGCCTGTTAATTTACGCAACTTGTTTGTCTTTTTCCTCAGGATTGCGACGGCGTATGTTTCTTGCATGAAGATGAACGCAGCAACAGTGACAACACCTTCCTATAAAGACGTAGGAAAATTAGAACATGCAATGACGAGGACTGTGCAATACGGGCCTGGCTTGTCAAAACTTACTGCAATGGCCACCAGCCAGAGACACCATCGCCATCCTGCCGCCTGAGTCAAGTAGCCACCAGCTAAAACGTTGCTAGTTAATAAAAAGTAACCTGCTAGTACTCAGAGGAATCTTACCGATGGGACCAATTACAGGTCCGAGAATGGGGCCGAAGACCCAAGCTGCCATGACTTGGCCGCGTCTTTCGGGCGGCGTCACGTCTGCAATTGTACCAGCTCCGATGGCGAGTGGACAGCTGCCGCCAAGCCCAGCAAGGAACCGAAACGCGATCAAGGATCCAAGGTTTGGTGCCACAGCACATGCGATGGAAAAGGCAAAAAAGATGATATTGCAGCAGTGATACACTGGCATCCGCCCGTACATCTCGGAAAGTGGTGCAATAACGAGAGGTCCGAAGCAAAACCCAATGACAAAGACTGACACAACAAATGAAGCCAGCTCGGGGCTAGTGGAGTGGAACTGCTTCATGACTTCGTCGATGCCAGGTGCGAAGACAGACGATGCTAGAGGGCTGATGCAAGTTAGTAACATACGAGACAATCCGCGTGGCAGAACAAATGAAGAAGCACAAGATGGCGCACCTGATGAATGTAATGGCCGAAACTATTCCTACCGCGGCAGCCTTGCGCCTAAACGGCCAATTTTGGGGATTCTCTGGGTCATCTGGGCCATCCCAAGAGACGACGTTGGGGTTCTCGGTGGCTTCTGCCGATTTAACGGCGGCATCGACTGATAAGCCACGCTCGACATCCTTGTCACTGTCAATCGGCAGCTCGCTTTGCGCAGTGGGCGTGGCCGTGGCAGTGGCTGTGGCCTCGTCATGTTCGCTCTTCTCAGAACCAGACATGGTGCTGTCACGAATGCTGGTTCACAACCGCTATAGCATTAGCGTCTCGAAGTAAGGCGGTCTCAGACAGCGGTGTCACTAAGAATGAAACGGTTGCCAAAAAAGTAGGTAGATCTAAGCCAACAACTACGAAGGCGAAGATGGCAGCAAATGCCTGTGAATGAGACAAAGAAGTACAGCCACCAAGGTAGGAAAAGAAGTCTGCGTCTAAAGAGGCGTTCCATACTCCGTATATAGAGGCTACATCACAGCATCCACCAGGCTTTGTTCAGGCTGGGACGAACGTATTTCTCGGGGTTAGGGTGGAACTAGGCTGGCCATCCTGCGCTAATGTCCTGGGGATAACAGCGAAGCCGAGCCCGCTAGGGCCCGATCCGCCATGCCCTTGCGTACGGAGAGCGAGATGAGTGGGAACTTTAGAAATCGGATGGAGACATTCAGCGGAGTTAGCAAAGGACTTAATTTCGCCATGGAGCCTCAGCCTACCAGAGGCAAGTTGGAACGTGTGTGTGGCTGCATGCGTTGTAGGAGCGAGGCCGATGGGTGAGGTGCCCGAAGCCGAAGGTTGTGGGGGTCCGGCCACGGAAAGTCCGCGGAGTTTTTACACCACGCCTTGTCAATGACGGGGATGACGCCTCATTCACCTTGGGCGACCCCCGAAAAAAGAATTCAATCCGCTGTTACGTTTTATGCTGCGACAGTATAGAGAGTCAGTAAGATGGGTCGTCAACCGAGACAGCGGCCCATTTCCTGCAAATTATGCAGGCAGCGAAAGCTGCGTTGTAGCAGGGTCTTTCCATGCTCCAACTGCACAACCCGCGGAGTCGTTTGCCAACATGATGGCCCGGAGACTGCTCCGACGCCAAGGTCAAGCGCTGACCGTGGAGAGTCGGTGGCCGCGGCGCCTAAAGATGTGCCCAATGCTGAATTGCTTGCCCGATTAGAAAAGCTGGAAGCATTGATTGCCGCCCAGACAAGAGATCCTACAGCCACTGGCAATGCTTCTTACACAGAGCAGCCGCCCCAGGCACAAGCCCCGGCCATGTCGTCGCCCATGTCGCCGCAGCTGCAGCGGTGCGTAAATCCGGGTACAAGTGCTTCTTTATACGATTTTGTGTGACTAACGAAGATGCAGGCTGACGGACGATGCACTATGGCTTGAACGCTCTTGCTCCGGACAATCGTTACTGGTAAGCAAAACATCGCCGTCCCATCCTAAACCTGCTCCCCTAAACACCTGTCGCGAAGAATGTTAAAAAGCCGATTCGTACTAACAAACATATAAAGGAACCCCTTGTCACAGATCCAATATCCTTCAGGACTTGTCCTGTGCGACGAATTTCCAAGCAAGGCGCTTTTGTGCTCCAAAATGATGTATCGTCCGTCTCGTTTGGCCCAGTTGAAGTTACCAGATGCATATGGCTTCCTCGCCGCGATGAAGCACGCATCATTTTGCATAAATATGTCTCTGATGTTAGCCACTTCCACCACATTGTCCACGTACCGTCGGCTGTCAATTCGGTGGAACAAGTCTATGATGATATCGACAGCAATGCACCAATGGACATTGGTGCCATGTCGCTTCTTCTCAGCATCTGCGCTTCATCCACATACGCCTGGTCACTACAGGATGACGGGAGGCTACTGTATGCTAGTGTAACGGAGGCTCGCTCGCAGGCTAGTTCCTGGCTGAAGGCAGCCCTAGATGTGATGGACCATGCGCAAAGGGCGGCTCACAATTCTTTAGAGGCCATACAAGGAATGGTCATCTTGTTTTTCGTGTTTTGCAATATCGAGGGCCTTTCACAGCGGGCTAGAGCAATTCATGCCAGAGCCATTGCCATGGCACGAGAGATATCACTACATCGGATTGACGCGCCGAGCAATCCTGATGTAGCAAGAATGAAAACTACAGCGATAGAGTCTTCGAGGCGAGTGTGGTGGTTTCTCGTCGCAACAGACTGGTAAGCACACCAGAGACTTTGATTCGATGCCTCTGCTAATGCGTTGATAGGATGCTCACGCAGTTTGCCTTTCCTCAAGAAGGCTCATTCACAATCCACCCTGCCCACATGGCAGTTTGCAAGCCCTCCAACGTCAATGATGACGATATTATTGATGGACAACCGATCATTGGCCGACCCATGGATGAGCCCACTAGCACATCGTCGCTCATATACCGAATCCGTCTTGCTGAACTCTGTCGAACTATGCTTGACAGGGACCGCGCCTATGCACTGCACCCGGAGACAATGGACCACAAAAGTATAATGGAAATTGACGCAAAGTTCCGCATATATTTGCGAGAGCTACCGGATTTCTTTTCCATGGAACCTGGTGCATTGCAAAACGTTCCGCAGTCTGACCCGCGTCGGAACCACAGCATCACCGTACAACGCTATACGCTCAATCTAATGCTGCACCGGCATCTCTGTAAACTACACCTGCCATACCTTGCTCGGGGATCCGTCGAGCAAGCATACGCATACTCTCGTGACGCATGCTTACGAGCTGCCCGGATGATCATCCAAACAGAGCGACACCTGAAGATTGAAGATTTACCCTTTTCAACCACAAGGCTGAGGTCTATCATTGTCTTGAGAAGCGTTTTCCTAGCAAGCATTGCGCTGGTGCTGGACGCGTGCTTGAAGGAGAGCTCCGAACAGACAGCGATTAACGAATCTCATTTGGTAGAGGCTTGGCGGATAATGGAGGAAGCAAAGGACCACTCCCCGATTGGCGGAAAGCTTCTTGATTTGTCAGTTCAAGTGCTTAAACGACACTCGCCAAACCACTCTGCTCTTGCCGCTTTTGCCATGCAGCCGCCAACAATGCCTATGACGCCGGACTCTGCTGGGCGAGACGAGCAGAAGCGAGTCGCGGGACTCACCAATGCTATCCCCGAACCAGACGCGTCGTACTTAGATCCTCAGTGGCAGGCTCTTGAGGGTAGAATGGACTTGAATACTATTGATTGGGACAAGCTCTTCTATGGCCTTGATGCGCCATTTATATAGACGATGGCAACGGATACAGTGGCGTGGAGGATGTTTACTTGTTCTTACATAGATACCACGGCGCACACGGAAATGGTAATTTTTATCTTCACGCAAAAACTCCGCGGATTTCAATAGAAATTATATACACAATGAAAGAGTTCAGAATTCAGTAACGCACACACGCCCTCCTCTCCACGGACCGCGTAATACACACTACGCGCAACTTATGGAGCGGTGATGATTTATCAGTTTTGTGTTCGATTAAGTATACATTGATACATATTTGTACATAGCTCCACAGAGCATTAGAGAGTCGGAAACGCAAGGACCACACAGGGAAAATTACATCTTCTACCAAACGCCACCAGCATACACTTGGCACAGCAAAGGCTATTGCTTCGGTGTGTTGGGGTTCGGCCCTTTCAACGACTCTGACCTGAAAATTCCGTAAGCTATCGAGAAAGAGGAGAGAAAAGGAAGCAAGACTCACGATTTAGGCTGGCCACTTCCGAGCATATCATCTTTGGGTGCCAAGGCTGGTTGAAATGTGTAGTATCCTACCGGATACAGTTAGCAAGGCGTCATCCTATCCGTCGTTTTATCTCACGCACCGCCTATTATACCACAAAACACTGTGAGGGCAAGCGGCAAAGCTCGTTCCATGGCACCCATCTTGGCGGTATTTATTGTAGAGACTGCGGGCTGTGTAGACTGCGATTGAGGAATTGAGAGCTGAGGCTGTCAGTCAGGGCGTCCAAAAATTGCTGGTAGCCCATCGCTAGCGGCGGTTGGCCGCAAGTCTCCACACAAACCGGGCCCTTTCCGCTGGTGGCGGAGCACCGGATCAGAACGCGTCTGTTTGAACGACGGCGCGTCTCACAGCGGCGGCCCACTGTATAATCCAAGTTCACGACTGGCAGGTAACTGATTACAGCTTGACGCAACCATTCCCGGCGCTCGCGACCGCACGACAACGGAGAAGCAGGACGCTGTGAATGATGTCGGCATTTCGAGAAAATGGCTGACTGGAAATTGCTGGGCGAAGTCCCTGATTCGGAGGAGGAAGATGGATACGAGAGCCCGAGTGCATCCCGGCTGCCAGCACCGAATGAGCCAGAGCACACAAGCCAAAAGGCCTCAACGAAAGATATCTGGGAATTTACAGAGTCCGAAGAAGAGCTCGAGCCGGTTGGCGCGCTAAATCGCAAAGCTTCGCCCCCAGCGACACAATTCGAATCCATCGAGTCGTCACCATTGTCCTCCGCCCAGAGCCTTGATGATCTACCTGGGCTTGATCAAATGCTCCAAGACACACCAAATGGCCTTGGCAGTCAAAATAGCAACCCGCAGAAAGTACCTAAAGACGAAGTTTCGCGCAGCTATGTTCGAATAACGGCCCCCACTCCGACGGAATACTCCATGACCGACGATGCTGCGCGACTGCATGACGAAGCTGCCCCGGCTTCTCGACTGCCTCCCATAGCGAGCCAGGATCTTGGACATTTGCCGGACATGGAAGCCATTCAAAATGCCGCCATCCGGCTAGAGCGATCTCTTCGGCCGCGCAAACCGATACAAGAACATCCTTACCTACTTGAGAACGCACACTACAGCAGCTTGTTTCGGAAACACGGCGTACGACCTGTTCAAATGGCCGCTGCTATGGAGAAACGAAGGAGAGAGGCGGCTAATAATGACGGAGACTTTGAAGAAGATAGCCAGGAGTCAATGCTACCGCGATTGCTTGATTCAAGCCTGAGAGAATCCGGCTCAGATTCAGACGACATTCGAGAGATTGGAGTATTTGATATCCCATCTTCTTCTCCATTAAAGACATCTCCGTGGGCTGCTCGTGCGGTACAAAGTAGCCGGCCAAGCTCACCGGGCGAAACCGACAACACAAGCATCCTCGACCACGACCTTCCAACAGTGCAAGATCTGATTTCCCGCACTGAGAGGCCTGCTCTGAAGGTCGCCCGCCGTCGCGAAACAACACCAGGATCTGTCGCCCAGAAGAGGCGAGAAAGAAACATAATCGACAGTGATCCCCCTGAACCTGCCCAGCGAGACCCATCGCCGGCTCAACAAAGGGCAGGCGGAAGCTCCGCACAGCAAGTTCGCCGGCAATTGGAGCCGGGACCCTTACCGGCAATTCCGCAGCTGCAGTACGTCGCGCAGCCCCGTGATGTTCCACGACCTGCCGAACAGCGGGATTCTAGCGCAGAGGTTATCAGCTCTGATGAAGGACGAGACAGCCCAGATAGACCTGGAAATTCCTCAGGCAGAGAAGATCAGGAGGGCGTTTATATGAACTCAATCGGTCGCCGCATCAAAGGTGTTTTGCCTGCATCATGGCTACGTTTAGATCAAAAGACGAGCAGAGACAAAGCGCAGAAGAACATTCAGAAACGACACAGGTCTCGCATTCAAGAGCGCGAGAGCCGTCGCGGCGTGGCACAGTTACGACAGCCTGCTGCAGCGAGCACGGCCGCGGGAGCGACGTCAGCGGTGCCTTGGTTCTATGACGAGTCTGAGGACGATGAGACCCCGGAGCCGAGAGCCGCGGATGAGTTTTTCCACAATCAGACGCGTCTGATGGTGCTTCTTCAAGAAATTGAAGAACGGCCCGCGACATTAATATCCGATGATGACGGTTCTGCCATGGAAGATAATTCCGTTGATCCAATGTTATTTAGCCTGAAAAGGCAGCGAAAAGCGCCCCTGACGACGCCGGCACGGAAGCGACAGAGGGTACCTAGCCAAGGTCGCAACAAGAACGATACTCGACAGCCGAAAATAACAAGCCATCTTCCGTCCCAAAAGCGCACGACTGGCATGAAATCTGGAAGTACATCACGTCATTCTGGAAAAAGGTCCAGTAAAGCCTCGAGCAAGAGAAGTGGACGTACAGGTGCTGGGCAGCCACCTCCCCAATTAAGTGTTTTGGATGTGATTGAGCCAAATGCTCCGTCTTTCCTTCGCATTGCTGCCCGAGCTGCAAGGAGACGAGGAGACCAGGGTCGGAGCAGTCCTTCCAAGAAATCTATCCGCCTGGCTACTAGAGTAGACCACATTGACGCAGCATCGACTCTGAATAATTGGAAATCTGGAACTATAAAACAGCGTCATTCTGTTACAGCCAAGACCTCGAAGCGAGAGAGCCATACGCAAAGATCTCGCAAACCACTTTCCGAGCGTAATGGCAATACAATGTCAAGGGATTCGAATGGAGAAAGACGAAAGCTGGCATTGACTGCACCCAGAAAATTTGTCAAACGTGTTAGTAACGGTGGTCACGTACAGTATGGACCTAAAAAGGCTAGTAGTACTCGTGCAAGATCGGGCGCTGGGCTGGAGGGGAATACGGAAGACTTGCCGACGGCTGGGCATTCGGAATCTTTTAGGCCCGCCCAACTGGAAGTGGACGAGAGTGATAAGGCATTGGCAATATCTTTCCACAGGAGGAAACGATGCCTGGACAAGCTGTATCTACGACGCCATCGGGATACCTCTGTCGCGTCCTTTGATGCTGCATCTGTAGGAAGCGGCAGTACACACCCGCCGCGCCACGAGATTGATACGGCAGTGCAAACCTCGGCAGCTACGATACCGCCAGCTGCAAAACGCCGCCCACGAAAGGGTAATCGACCTGTGCGCGTCGACACTGAAGCGCCCCCGTTCCAACACGCCGCCGATCCTTTGCCAGTTCAATACGTGCTGGAAGACGAACCTGTTGCCCAACTGAATACCGCCAACAAGCTACGAGGCCTTGGTCCTTACGGTACTGTGTACACCACCCACTTTGAAGTGTTCCCTTTAAATTCTGGCGTGTACTTTCATGATTCGACTCTTGTTGGAAGCGGAGCACTTGACTCCCTGACTTGCACCATGGATTTGCAGCGGCTTTTGGACTCGCGTCCTAGCGCGACATTCCAGCTTGGAAATCGAACTCTACGATGGGGCGTCTGGAACGACCAGACATCTTCGGAACTGGGAGTATTATTCGATACTATTGCTGAAGAAATTGAGAGCTTCAACGGCAGCTCTCCGGATGGAAGAAATGCCATGAATAGCGCTGGATTTCTGGTGACCTACATCAGAGACTCTTTAAGTTTTGCCGATCAGGATGGTGCCAAGTCATTTGTTGCAAGGCTGCTAGATATCGTCAAAGGATTCACATGTCGCACTACCAGTCGCGCGCTATCATGGACTGCTCTGGAAAAAGAAGCCGCCAATAAGCTGCTCCTCGGAATATACGACTCGGTGGTGTTCATCGTATACTCAACAATCAGGCTTTGTCGCACACACGACTGTCTAATGAATGAGCAATTCCAAGCTGAAGGCAGTCTTCGCGACGTCGCGAAGGTATCAATCTCAACACTTCTAGATATCGGAACGGAACAGATTCTGCGCACCTACGAAAAGCTGCAGATTGCCAGCGCTCGTGAGAGAGGCTTGAGGAACGACGAGCCAGTTGCTCACTCCTGGGTGCTTGTAATGCAAATACTGGATCTAGCACATATTCCGCGTGGAGGCTTTTGGGAAACATTGAAAGCTGTTCTTGCACCAACCGACAAAGTCACCACAACTGATGCACAAACCCACGAGGAGATCTGGGCGTCTCTGTTTGCAGTACTACCTCTAAGTGAATTCACACCCTCTGGGGTTCTTATGCCTGGCAAGAGGCATCAAGTCACTGCCGATGGATGGACAATTCCCCAACTACTTCTAAAGCAAGTTTTCTTCCTGTACCGAGAAGACGAACACCAGGCTGCAAGCTTCAACAACTATTGCCGTGCCCTGATCAGCCGCTGTCACTATTTAGTTCAGCAGTGGGGATGGCATCGCAGTGGGACAGTTGTGGGCGTGATCTTTGACTTTTTTGGTTCGCAGAATCTTGCTCATTTACGCAATGAAGAGGTCCGAGGCTCTCCTAAGTTCCTAGAAGAACTTGCAGATATGCCGTCATTGGCATTAGAGCCGGAAGACAAGTGCTTTCACATATTCTTGAAACTCCTTGCCCTGAGTATCCGGAAGCTTCGTGCAGCAGGCAATGTAAAAGATGTTCGAAACTTGGTTGCCCGTACTATACCAAACCATAACCGACAACATCTCAAGGAGCAGACGGTGTATGAACGAGATCTTGCGGCGTTACGAAATCACCACGACTTGCTTGGCACCTTGTTCTGGGCGGCGCCACCTGATATGCGCCCTGCAGTTGCTCTCATCCAGCGGCTTGTGGCGCCATCAACTTCACATAAGGAGGCATGCTTGATTAACATACGCTCCTGGAACCAACTGGCCCGGTTCATCGCTGCCAGTGGTGAAATCACAACGTCCTTCAGAGGCTTCGTCCATTGGCGGAACAGCTTCTTTCAAGAAACTCTTCAGCAATTTGACTCTGTTGCGTCCGACATCCACCAGCAGCTACATTCGCTGCCGAAGGAAATCACGGAGACGGTCAATAACGAAATGATCGAATCTATGATATCATTGAACAAGAAAGCTGTGACCGATATCCTGGGCGCATCAGTGAGAGCATCCCTGGACGTGATGAGGCGTGCTCCAGACCTCGAGGCAGCATCTTTTTGCCTAAATAACATCCAACTACAGCACATATTCAAGCATTTCTCAGTTTCACCCCCAGAGTTTGAGTGGAGTACTCTACGCGCCGCACTGTCAACTCTGGAATCATTTATATCCAAGATTGATGAATTCAAGGACAACGAAGAGAGTCAACAGAGCGAGAGCCAGCTATTAAACTCTGCGCAAGCTGACGACGCCTTGATAGTTGTGGATAATGACCTATCGAGAGGTTACTTTTCCATGCTCCGCAACATTTTATCATCAGAGAGTTCTCTGAGGGCAGGGTTACTCTCGGACGGTGATAGGGCTTGGTGCGTGGAGGCGGGCGTTGAACTTGCAGCGCGAATGGGCGCCAGTTTTGCCAATGGGGGCTTAATACGACTTCCAGACATGTTTAAAAGTGGAAAGTATGGGCTATTCGATGGCGCTATTCACAGGCTTTCTCTGGAACGGCGCAAACACTTGGTCTTGTTTGTCGCTAGCCTGCTGAAGGCCAAGGTTGACGACTTTGGCGATCTGGATTTCAATCTTTGTGAGCTATGGATACTATCACTGGTTAAACCGCTTGGTTATCTGGACAACCAGAATCAGCTGCTGGAGCAACTCAGACTGCGGGGAGAATTCTACGCCCCAAATGCGGGGACCATACTTCCTTTGGTGCCAGACTACAGCACGAACCGTGACTTATTTGACATTGCCATTTCGGCAATGCGTCGCTCCGTACGAGATTCTGGTCCAAGCCTGAGGCGAACGCTTGTGGGAGAGTATGCAAAGTCCTTGAAACTTGTCATGGAGCAACTGAAGGACGACTTGAAGACTGTGCTGCCCGACGCGACAAAACACTACGCATATGTCGCCTTTACTCAGCATATTATTTCTCTTATTAGGACACATGGATCGGAAATTTGCGTCGTGGACGACTATTTCTATCAAATCAGCCCCGAATATTCGCCATCAGCGCAGGATCCCAATCTTCAAGTCGCCGCAATGGTTTCATATGGCTTGCGCATCAGCGAAGGCGACGAGAAAGTTGCTCAGCAACTGTTCTTCTTCCTTTTCAACAACTTCAAGATGGCAATGGTGTCCGATAGTCTCAAAGAAGAAGCTACGAAGCTGGCGAAAGGAATGGAAAATGCCGAGATTCTGCAGTTTGTCGTTGCCAAAATGCTTCCAGCAACAATCTGCGCCAGTGTGCGAAATCGAGTCACTTTCCCGTTACTGGACGTCTACATATTGGCAACACGGCGCGTATTACGACGACGCAACTCATTAAACCGACTTTCAGAAAGGGATATTCCAACCCTCGCGGCAGCCTTCACAGCCATTCTCTACCCACTTTGCGGGCTGCTCGCAGACGAACCGGCTCCAGATGTCTGCAGAATACACATACTGAGACAAGCTATTGCGTTGGCAAATATTCTTTGGCCGTCAATTTATAACCTGTCTTTGAACGGCATGTCGTCCCCAGAATGGGTGGAACTGGCGAAGTCCCTCAAACTGATTAACGAGCTGCTTCTGGTCATTGAAAGCAACGTCAAAGATATTGCAGCTAGTGGTGACTACGCAATTGCCCCGTTACAGCTCCTTACAGGCCTACCATGCGATGAAATGGCAGCCCCTGCGTTATCTGATAATCAAATTTCGGGGTTTACAGACAACATAGTGCAAGACGCAAACAGAAACTGGGTAGAAACGGCCGACAGAATAACCGCCCGTACTCCAGCAAAGCCGCGAGAAGAGGCGCCGCAAGGGGTTCGTATCCCGAAGTGGGATACCGAGACAATTTTGCGAGGCTTGAACAAGCAGATGCTAGAATGGCGACATTGGTGGGCTCGATTCAATGGTGCCTACTGCCAGGAAACCCAGCCTCCCGTCATCTTTTAGGCCACCTTGGTGCTGCTTTATATAGATGTAGAAAAAAGAAACATACAATTTAATATCAATTGAACAAATCAATCTACGGCTGAGGTTATAACGGCAAGAAAAAAGTAAACGTGATTAACCGTGTTTCCGTAAGTAAGTCACCGTGTATGGCGGAAGCCGGTGGTGGGGGTGACGTCAAGCTTGCAGTCATAGTGCGCGCCGTTCGTCGACGCGCATCGCGTTTAATAGGCTACTTTCACCACCAACCCAAACCGCACCAACGACAGGCTGTTCGGCACCAAGCCTCCATTTCCTAGATTCGAGAGTCCAAAGCACTTGCGGCGCAATCCAAAATGGGCTCTCTCTTCAGGTTGCCGGATGAAATAATATTAACACCGCTGCTCCAGCAATTTCCATGCCGTGAGCACCAGATTCGCTCCCTCGCAGCCCTCGTTCATGTTCGTTCAGGTCTTCTCCTCTGCTCCATGCGCCAGCAGCCTTGCGCGAAAAGACTTTGCCTTGCTAACAAATACTGTAATTGTTCCCAAAATTATAGCCCGACGCGATACCATGCCGAAACCTCGTCCTCCATGGCACCGAAGCCACCGGTAAATCTTGCATAACCGAAGCCCTCCTCGAGCGTGTGAGGGAGCACATCGAAGAGCAGAACGACAACTCGGGCAACGGGTTTACATATGCGAGGGTTGACGCTTCGCAGTGCATCACCGCTCGGCACCTCTTTGAGCGCATAATTGACTCTGTGGCGACAGCTCTGGACGCTGGCGAGTACGCGCCGCGCCGGTGCGAGACGCTCGCCCAGCTCGCGGTATCCATTGGCGACTTGCTTCGCAATTCTGGCCGGGGGCCGGGATGGCGCTTTATACTGGTTCTTGACTCTATTGATAAACAGAGAGATGCGCCTGCTACACTGCTGCCTGCTCTTGCGCGCCTATCGGAAATGGTAAAGGACTTGCAGCCACATCGAATTCCTTCGAAATCGTAACTAACGCTGGACATGGGCAGATTCCAAGCCTTACAGTTATCTTCATTGTCACATCACCACCTGCAGGCTTCCTCCGTACGCCTACGTCCGCAAACCTGCACTTCCCACCATATTCGAAGCACGAGTTCGTCCGCATCCTGTCCCTCACACCACCCGAGCCGCTTACGGGCACGACACAACAAGAAACCCTTGACCTGTGGACGCGCTTCTGTGCCGCCGTGCACGACTCTCTGATAAAGGCTGCCTCTCGTACCTTGCCTGCGTTTCGAGATTGCTGCAACAGCCTCTGGCCGCGCTTTACGGCGCCCATAATAGCCGGAACGCATCTCCCGAAGGAATTCTCTAAGCTGCTGATCGCGGCGCGAGTCCATTTCCAAGACGAATCCATTCTCAACCCCAGCATTGTTTCCGTACGGCCCAGCGCATCTTCCGCCATAGATACGGCTACAACCTCGGCAGCGAAGCCTGCCAAGTCTGGCAACATTGCAGAGCTGACAGCTCTTCTCCCAACCGCCGCGCGCCTCCTCCTCCTCGCCGCCTATCTCGCTTCTCACAATGCCACACGGCACGACCTCACTCTTTTCTCAACCTATCATCATGGGCGTAAGCGCCGCCGAGGGGGCGGCACAGCAGCTCCGCGCGGCGGGTCGCGCACGAAGCACCGCAAGATTGCGCGGAAGCTGCTCGGCTCTCACGCCTTTGTGCTGGAGAGGATGATGGCCGTCTTCGCGGCTGTCCGCACAGAGTGGGTTGACGATGGCCGCCCGATTGGCAGCGCGGGCGTCGACGGAGACATTGGCATGGCCCTGGCAACGCTCGTTAGTTTGAGGCTGCTTGTTCGCGTTGGTGCTGGCGACATGATGGACCGGTCGGGCAAGTGGCGCGTAAATGTGGGATGGGAGGCTGTTCGTGGAATAGGACGGAGTATAGGCATTGAGGTTGAAGAGTGGCTAATTGAATAATACATAGTAAACAGTACATAGAGAGATGAAACGGCAGTTACGACACATGTATAATACAGATAAGAGGCCTCCGCGTTCAGATAATCACGCCGCCGCCCTCCCTGCAAGGGGAAAGGGTTGGCTACACGCGTGTATGTCAATTCATCATGGCAAAAGAGGCCAAGCTAGTTTATATGACCCTGGTTTTTCTATATGCATCTAATCGTTACAGGCGGGCTGTCATGTCAATTGCATGCTCTGGCGGAGCTGTTGCCAGCCAATGACGCCGCTTCTATTATGTCCCAAACTGCCCGCAACCAGGACAATATGCCAAATTTGAACGCCCGTTTTTAAAAACAAAATGGACCACACAGAAACAGGAAGCAAGCTGCAGAAAATGTGCTGGGGATGCTACAATAAACGCTCCTCGGGTGACTCGCCACAGCTCTATCCAGCAGCCTGCACGCGGAACCCGAGGAGAAAGAAGCGAAAGTATCGAGATGAACCCCGGAAAATGGTAGGCCAGAAGGTGAAACGACTAATCTAGTCATCGGTTTTCTTGGAATCGTGCGAGTTCGGGCCAAAGTAGCCTTCACTGTAAGGATGCGGACTTTGACTCTGAACCCGGTGAGATGCTCCCCTGTTAGGCATTTCGTTGATAGGAAGCAGCGGCGTGCCAGAGCGCGATTCGGTCATCATCTGTGCCCTGCGGTCGGCCTTGTTGCTTTCACTGGTACGATCGTAGAGGTAGAGGCCAAGAAACGTCAAGGCGATGCCCACGGCCTGCACCGGCGTGGTCGGGCTTCGGAACCAGATGATTGCGAGAACAATAACAAAGACTCGCTTAATAAGGCTCGCAACAGAGTACGTGACTGGCGAGACCATGGAGAGCAGAATAAAAGCCAGAATGTTCTGCCCAAAGTGAAAGACGC
Organism: Lecanicillium sp. MT-2017a; assembly: GCA_003056585.1. Taxonomy (NCBI): domain Eukaryota; kingdom Fungi; phylum Ascomycota; class Sordariomycetes; order Hypocreales; family Cordycipitaceae; genus Lecanicillium; species Lecanicillium sp. MT-2017a. The sequence continues at coordinate 42,512 of PXYN01000365.1, forward strand.
CGTTGAAAACGAATTCAAGGGTCAGGCGCCCGTGGTCCATGGCGTTGGGCTTGTTACTTAGCTCCACGGCTCCGTCGTGAAGAAAGTCGCCCAACAGAGTGATACCTTCAGCCCAAAACCAGATTGGCAGGGTAAGAGCAAATGCCATGCCAGACGAATAGCAAAGGAGGTTGAGTTTGTCGAGCTTGTTTGACCGCGACCCAGCGGACTCTGACTCAGCCTTGGCAGCTTCGTTGAACAGCTTCTTGGAGAAGATGTTTTGCGTCACAAAGATAAGAGCTGCCAGAAGAGCCTCGATGACGCCGAGGAGTTGGCCCCCATATGCTGATTTGCCAGAGCAAGCAAGCATTACGCCGAGCGTCAGGGGAATTAGCGACAAATAAGTCGCCTGGGGATAGCGGATGTTGTAGATAATTCGGTAGGCAAGCACCGTGAAGAGAGGCGACAGGCCCTTAATGGTGTGTACGAGAGAGACGGGGATTTTCGACGTGGCCGTGGAGCTGAGAAGATGGCCGCCAATCTGAAAGGCAGCGAGCGGCAGAGTCGTCATTATTACTTCGCGAGTCGGGGCTCGTATGGGGTGTTTCAATGCCGTGATCTTGGTGCGTAGAACCGGGAAGACGGTTGCCAGCCAGGCCAGAAACAAGCAGAGCGACGACACAAAGGCAAACTGAATCAGCGTGAGGGTTGCCGGCATGTTAAAGGCGTTGAGGATCGACTTGGACGACGTATTGGTCAGGGCAGACGAAGTGTACCACATGAGGCAGAGGATCTGTATCAATAATTAGCTTGCGTATCCTTGGCAAATGGCTGTGCCTTGTGCGCAACGTACAATGAGCTTTGGCGACACTGGCGCCTTCAAGGCGTCGGCAATTTCGTGCGCATTTTGGCCAAAGCTGCCGTTCCTGGAGCGAATGGTCCTGAAGGCGTCGCTCAAACTCTTCTGGCGTCCATGACCTCTGCCATTGCGAGAATTTGCCCACGTAATACCCAAACCAGTTGGGTGTCCATTTTCTCGTCTCGACACGGGGTGCCATCGGTCCTGTTGTGATGCGCCGCCGTTGGCAAATCCGTTGAATGGGCTCGCCGAACCGTCGCCATTGCCCATGTACTGGGCGTCTACATGGTCGGGGAACTTTTCCATCACGCTTGCCGGTAACGGAGGTTGAGATGCAGCGCTCCAAGCCAAAGCGCCACTATGCTGCGCCGAGTCGAATCGGGTCAATCAATTGGCGAAGTGTACAGCACCAGTCTGAACGTCGCAGGGTCGTTGATTTCTGTGTTCTGTGGGCCAATTACCGCGAGGGGTTCATGCCGAGTGCTGCGGTCAGGAGTTCTGCCTCGCTGAAAGGACGCTGGAAATGCGCAAAAAAAGAATGACTTGACAAGATGACGCGAGCGAACCAAAAAATGTTGCGCGCCGTTGCGTGGTGTTGCACTCGCTGGATGCGTCAGCAGCGCTAAGCGGCGCCACGATAGGGGAGGTGGTTCGGCACATTATTAGCCGGATATACCCCGGCAGCGCGCGCCACCGATAAGATTTTATGTGTTGCAAACGACGGGTGCATCCACCACTGCAGACTGGAGAGCTAGAACCAGCCATACGCGCCAGAGCCGCAAATCTGAGCACATCGCCCATTTGTTTCCGGTCGCGCTGCTTGGTTTGCTCTTCTGTCGACTTCCACTGCGTCAGCATCCATTGTGGCACCGGATAGATTCTAGGAGTCGCGCGCCCTCCAAATCGGTAGCAGCGCAACACAGCTCCTCCGGCGACGACATCCTTGCGAACGTCGAGAAATCTTTCGCGAGCCCAAGGCGATAGCCGACCAGTCGCCATCATGGCAGCTGCAAAGATGACGAAGAATCAGATGAGGAGGGCAAAGAAGAAGGAGCAGAAGAAGGCAAAGGCAGAGGTGAGGACGGCAACTCAGAGTCTGGTACGGCGCAGGACTCTAGCTAACAGGGCGCAGGCTCCATCGCAACCGGAGGAAACAGAAACCGATGCGAGCGCCGAAGTCAAAGACAGCGGAGCGACTGAAAATGACCTGGAGGTGAAGAAGGAGCCCGACACCACGGAAGCTCCTCTCGTAGACGGACCGGCTCCCGACGACGACGATCCGACGTACGCCATGTTCAAGGACATTTTCAGCAAGTTTGGTGCGTCGTTTGAAGAAGACGAGGTTGCCAAGGAAGCCAACGCGGGCAACCAGGGAGATGTCATGTTCGACGAAGACTTTATACCCGAGGAAGACGACGAGGATGGGAAGCCAAAGCTGTCAAAGAAGAAGAGGAAGCAGCTCAACAAGCTGTCAGTCGCGGAGCTCAAGGCTCTCGCAAGCGTACCCGAAGTCGTGGATTGGCAGGACGTTTCGTCGTCCGATCCACGACTGCTTGTGCAAATCAAATCACAGAGGAACGTCGTGCCTGTTCCATCCCACTGGTCACTGAAGCGAGAGTACCTGTCGTCCAAGCGAGGCATGGAGAAGTCCGCGTTCAGACTGCCTCAGTTCATCGCCGAGACTGGTATTGCTGAGATGCGTGACGCCGTACTGGAAAAGCAGGCCGAGCAGAGCTTGAAGCAAAAGCAACGAGAACGAGTAGCGCCGAAGATGGGAAGGCTGGACATTGACTACCAAAAGCTCTACGACGCGTTTTTCCGATTCCAAACAAAGCCAGACCTGTCACGGTTTGGTGAAGTCTACTACGAAGGCAAAGAATCAGAGGTTGACTATCAACACTTCCGACCCGGAGAACTGAGTGAGGCTGCCAAGGAGGCTCTGGGCATGCCCGTCGGCGCGCCACCACCCTGGCTCATCAATCAGCAACGGTTCGGGCCTCCCCCATCATATCCCACATTGAAGATCCCAGGATTGAATGCACCTCCCCCGGCAGGTGGCTCATGGGGATTCCACCCAGGAGGCTGGGGCAAGCCCCCAGTTGACGAATTTAACCGCCCGCTTTACGGTGGTGACGTTTTCGGTATTACCGGCCAGACTGGTGGCCAAGGTCAACAAACACAGCCTCAAGCCTCAGGAGAGGCCGTAGAGAGAACACTGTGGGGTGAACTTCAGCCTCGCGAAGAGGAATCAGAGGAAGAAGAATCCGAGGATGAATCAGAAGAGGAAGAAGACGAGGACGAAGACCGCGGCGGCACAGAAACCCCGTCCGGCCTCGAGACGCCAAGCGGATACGCCAGCACCGTCCACGGCGACTATCCCCCACAAGGCACCGAGACGTCCGTCGCCGGCGAGATGGATCTCCGCAAGGAGCGCCGCGGCTACGACACCGAGGAGTCCTCCGCTCCCCGCTCAGCCTACACCGTGCTGCCCGAGCGCCAAGTCCGCGCAGAGGGCTTCTTCGGCAGTGACCGCGCCTACGACGTGGCCGCCGCGCAGCGTGCCGGCATGCCAGTTCTGGGACAGGAGGAGGACTCGCGCAAGCGCAAGAAGCCCGGCGACATTGACGTCGCCGTCGACGTGGACAGTCTCAACCAGAGCGGCGGCCTTAGCAAGGAGGAGCTGCGGCAGCGCTACGACGCGGGGTCAAAAGAAGAGGGCATTGGCGCCAACTGGGCTAATGACGATGATCTCAGCGAGATGATTGCCGAGGAGAGCAGAAAACGCCAGCGCACGGAGAAGGAACGCAATGAGAGGAGGAGGGAAGGCAGGAGACAATAGAGCAGGCGTCTTCCAAGATAGAAAAAAAGGGCTGTGTATTGTACTAAGGGGAATGGGATGCGGCGCATGGCTTTGAATTTGTTTCTCTGCATAGGGGCGTTTTGAAAACAAACGAATTTAAATAATTATTCAACAACATTCTTCTTTTACATCAATGCGAGCCATTGTCATCTCATCAACCGACGCAGAGACGTTTGAATTAGCTGCGCTCTTCCTTGTCGCTATCTATGATTTGTAGGTTAAAAAATATACATTGTGCGTGCGCTTTACTCATCACCAATCCCCATGTGCGCCATCACCGTAACCAGTGCAAGTTTGCGCCCCGTTTTCTTCCACAGTAACAAGGCAGTAAAATCGTAGCAAGCAGTCGCCATTTATGATGATGATGATGATGATGATGGCGCCTTTATATCTACATAACATACAAACATGTAGATTGTTTGTACCTGAGGCCGAAATTGCCGTTACTGTTGCATAGCTGTACATTCATTGCAGAGCCACTTTCGCTTGCTGACAGCCGTCATAGCCGTGGAACTGATACAGTTCGCATGGTATAAGCGGTGCGCACAGGTCTAAATCTACCGTTAGCTTCTTGCCATTCCTATAGTTTTGAGAGGTGTCATCTTACCTTGTTGGAACAAACCAAGAGCCTAGGCCCACGTACCGGCAAGTGACACACTGCGCAGCCGCTGCTGCTCTTGCGAATATCTGTGCTCTTTGGCGATGTTTGATGCTGCTTCACAAGGCTGCCGACGGCACTAGGATCTTCTTGACGCGCCCTAGCAGCCTGTATGTGTGTAAAGGCTTCCGTAATCGCCTCATCGGTGAGAACATTGCGGGCCATCAGGACACTTGCGTGCTTTCCAAACTCCCGCATGCGCTCTTCTTTTGAAACTAACCATTGGGCATTTTGGCGCACAAAGCCTAGCCACGCACGCGGCAGGTAGAGGCTTGACGTGATATTTTGTTTGAGGATATACCCGTCCCATTCCCATATGAATTCTCTTTCCGCACTAGTGACATCTGAAAAGTCTGTGATGCTGTCTCGATGCTTTTGAATGAGCCATGACGAGTCTGGTTTCGTTGTGGGCACTTCGTCGCCTGGTTTCAGGGTTGCCTTGCTTATGGGATGAAAAAGAGGCTGTGTTGTCTTAGGAACCAAGGGCTTGCCTTTTCGCAGTCGTCCTGTTCTGCGTTGCGGCTGGATCGTCTTGAATGCTGGCTTGGGGACGGGTGATCCAGACGCCATCCTATCCACGGAAGCTCTGCCGGTCGGAGTCTTCATGATGTCTTCATCGTACACAGCAAGCCGCGAGCCAACCCAGGATTGGTCACCGCCCAGCAGAGTCTGTAGACTAAACGGTTCGACGGTCTTTTTGAGCTGAAATGTTTTGGAGGGAGAGGAGGCTGGTTCGTAGCGGCTGCTAACGCGAAACTGCGGCCCTTGACTCGTAATTTTGAAAGCATACTCAAACGAAGGGTGATATGTCTGCAGGTGCAGCTGCAGCTGAACAAGGCTCTGATGGTATGCACCACAGCTCACGCACCTGTGGTAGTCAAGTGAGACGGGTTGGTCAAGGGGTAAAAGATAGGTGACGCGCCCTTCGCTTGCAGAGATGCCACCGCGAGCAGTCCCTTTTCTTTCCCTGCCGCGGGCCTGGTCGCTCAACACCTTGAGATTGTAGATTTTGTTCTTCTCTCGGGCCCGTAGGGACCTTGACGGTGTTTGTTCGCCTTCGGGCTCATCGTCAGGCTCATGCGAGGAGTCTTCAACGGCATGCCCATTGAGACCATGCACTTCGTCGGGACCAAGATGCGGAAAATGGTCTCCGGTAAGTGGATCAGCGTCGGGATCAATAGCTGTAATGCACGGCTTCGAGCCCTTGTCGAGGCGTTTGAGGGCCTGGAAGCCGGCCGACCAGCGCAGATCAACATCCATAACATACTGCGTCTCGCGGCACGGCTGGTGCGGTAGATGACCGAGGGCTACGGTCAAGGGCTTTTTGAGTTTGCCGAAAATTTGATTGAAGCTGCTAGACATGACCAAGCGTCGTGCCTGATCCGACTGCGACTCGGGCGAAGTGGCGGCCAGGCCAAAGTCTACTTCATTCAAAGGGGGCCATTGGCCGGGGCTGGCCGCCTCGAACTCAACAACCACCTCATACGAGTCGGACAAGCCAAAGGTTCCGTCGTCTGCTCTGTTGACCTGCAGACTCTCCTCGGGGACGAAGAATGGGCGAGGCAGATGGACCCGTACCACGCGATGGGGACCAACGGGGTTCTTGAATGCGGTGAGATCGCAGATTTGACTCTGGCAATGCAAGACACGCGGTTGCCCAGTGGAGAGATCGGATACCCTGATGCGACAGTTTGCCTTGGTGGTGAAGACATCGCGAGGAGCGGTGCCGTTCAGACTAGTTCGAATCTTTTTGGAATCCTGGTGAAAGAGCTTAAGAACTTCGATACGCAGCGAAGACCGCGTATCTGACGTCTTTGGCGAGGCGATTAGGTGATCAATGTCGAGAGACTCTGGGGTGGATACTCTGCGGCGCTTGCGCGGCGGTGCGTCGTTGTCAGCAGACGAGTGATGGCCCTTTGGCGCCGGCGACGACACAATGTTTCCCATGGCTGCAGGGTTCTGCCAGGCGTTTATTCCCTTGAGCCAGTTGCGATGAAGAAAGGGAGCTTTCCTCTGGTAGAAGTCGTTCAGCGTCATTGCGGCATAGAAGTGGCCATGAGAGGATGTGCGAGGAAGCCACTGAGCTGAGAAGCAGACGGGGTGTAAGGAAACGGAGAAAGAGAGGGCAGTGAAACTTGGGCTTTAATTAAAGTAGGAGGTGCGCAAGATCCATTCTTGATGGTAAACAGCCGAGGCGATATCAAAGGGGGCCGGTCAATGGCTTGGATGTCGAGAGAAACAAAGGCGAAAGAGAATGAGTGAGTGGACACGGGGTCACCAATCAAGGGCAGGCAGGGCGGACTGTGCGTGCGAAAGGCGTGTGTTTCATGCAAAGAGAGTGAGGGCTATCGGTGCCATGCAGTGTAGCACAATGAGTGACAAAAACAGACAGTCGTTTATGGTTGCCGTCGCGGTTGTAGTTGGAGGTGATGGTACCACAAAGTTGACGGTACACACGACGCACGCGTGTGGATAGTAGACGGAGGAACAGGGACCAGTTGCTTGGTGCTTGGGCGGCGAGACCCATTTGCGAGCTGCTTGTGTACATTGCATGGCGGAGCCCAGAAAGGGACTAGCGCCATGCCTCGCCCACGCACGCCAAAGCAGCATGCCTGGGAGAGTATACGAGTCTGCATATTAGTAGGTCTGATATCAACGAATTAAAAACAGATACTAAGTTTGGTGAGAAGAATACGTCGACTTGAACCTCTTGATAAGCTAAATTTTGCAAATTCTACAGAGTGCGCAGGCTCAGCTTAGTTACTCCCTGGAAACACAATGTCATGGCAGCGCCGAAAGTCCCCTCTAGCAAAAGTCTCCTCACGTCGCCAGAGAATTTGTTAACGCGCGACATGCCGAGCTACCGGCGCCGATGCTGCCTGCGCACTAACCCGTGCGTTGACCAGCGCCTGGGGTGCCTGTAGCTGGACCGCCGGCAGTGCTGCAAGCCGCCCCTGTAAGTACCGCTGGCACCCAATGCGAGACCCCGCTAACGCAAGGTCAAGGCTCCACGCAGCGCCGCATTCCGATTGCCGCCCCACTAACAAACCTCGAAGCGACGACGGCCAACTTCAACGTCTGTCGCATGTTGAACTAAACATACTCTTCGCGACGGTCCTCGTCGCATTGTCTTTAGACCGAGCTGCTCACGTCCCGGAGAGATCACGTCATTGTTCACTTCCTCTTTGCTGCAGGGAAGGTACGCATGTTCTACGCTCCCGGCGCATGATCGCCTTGCCTGGTGCTGCCTTGGCGCTTCAAGGTATATAACCACAGGCCTTTGCGCACCCGCCTCACCTCGTCATCAGCTTTGTCGACCTCGACTTCGACCTGGACTGCGCCAACCTCTGCCCACACGTCGGGTCTCTCGCACTGATTTTCTCTGCGAGGATTGACTTGGCGAGCCTATACCGCCCAAACTCGCCGAGCTTCCACGCACCATGGTTGCCACTCGCCACTCGCTTCAGCCGAGCGCTCTACCAAGGCGTCGCCAGAACCCTGCCCGCAATTCTCGCAATCAGATCACGCAGCTAGCCGACCTATCCTCCGACTCAGATGACCTCTCGGGCGATGATGCGACGGTCAGCGACAGCGGCGCATACTCCGACTCGGATGGGGACGCCGATGGCTTTGGTTTTGGCAAAGTGGATGCAGACGAGACACCACAGGCCCTCGCCTTGCCTCTAAGGCGAGCTCCGCACGTAGGAGAAAGTTCGAAAGCGCGCAGAAAAACGACGCAGTCTCCAAAGAAGAAGACAACGACAACAAAGTCTCCCTCGAAAAGGCAAAACGATGCCAAGCGGAAGAGAAGGGACACAAGCGCTGCAGCTCTGGAATCTCCGAAGCGAATCAGAACCTCGGGGCAGCAACTGGAGGAGAACCATCCGCAGTCTCATCACCCTGGCGGTGTAATCCCGGACTGGAGAGACACCAGAATTCCCGTCGAATGCTGGGAAGACATATTCTACTACGCCTCCTACGCCGGCTCGCCGGAGAGCCTCGCTACGAACTGGCTGTTACTTGCTGCCACCACATGCCGTCATTTCACGGAACCCGCCCTTTCGACGTTGTATCGGCGTCCGATAATAAAGCATGCGTCTAAGGCCAAGAAGTTTGCTGCCCTGCTGGAACAACCGCCCTCGGAAACAAGACTCAACTACCGCGTCATGATAGAAGACCTCTACCTTGACATCCACATTGTACCGCCAGGCCTTCTCTATCAAATTATACACCCTCTACCTCGTCTAAAAGAACTCATATTGCTTACGCCCTTTGACCAAGCCCCGTACAGAGAGCTTGATCGTACCATTCGCTGGCACTACCCCGAAGATGTTTTCAAAGCACTACTTGCTGCTGACCCCGACGCCCCAGATGCGGTATCGAAGGCGTATCCAACATATTTAAAAAGTTGGGAATGGAGTGCACGCCTCGTTGGTGGTTATGTTGCCAACTCTGCAGACTTGAGTCACATTCATCAGCTGCAATCCTTTAGCACCCTATCGAGGATTAGCTTTACCAACTTCCAAGTGCCGTCCCTACGCAAACGCGAGCCGCGAAACGAAGAGGAAGAGCTACAGTTTCTCCAAGAGGACAACGCAGAGATCGATCTGATCGCGGCATCCATTTCAAAGCTTCCGTTGCTCCAGCACCTGGTCTTTGAATCATCAACCGTCATGAACTACCACATGCTTCCAAAGCTGCCTTGCAATCTGGCCCATTTGGAGCTCATCAATTGCTGGGAAGTCAAGGCTGACGACTTGGCTGCATTCTTACGAATTGGTGGCAAGAATATGCGAATTCTCAGCTTGCACCACAACCAGTCGCTCGACCTTTCTTTCCTGCGCTATCTAGCGGAAACTTGTCCGCAACTTCGAGAGCTTGATATGAACCTGGCCTACTATCGAATCCACGAATCAGGAAACGACTCTGACCCCATGTACGAACATGCATTGCTGCCAGACCAGATTCCAAAGTGGCCGCCCAGCATCCGTGCCATCACTATCGAGCATATTCGCGGTTGGTCCGTCGAGGCTGCCGAAATGTTTCTGCAGACGCTGCTGGACAACGCGCAAAACTTGCCCAACCTACGCCATCTGTCCATCAAGACGATGCTGGATATTTCCTGGAAGGCGCGCGCAACAATGCGCAAAGATTGGGGTCAGAAGATGGAACGCGTATTCTTGCGCCGTTCTCAGCCCCCGAGTGACTTTAAGACGCTCCAGCCAGTGCAACCCTCGGTTAACGAAGCAACGCCGTCTCCGAAATCAAAACGCAGCCAGCCTCCAACACCACCATCGCGACGCAGTGGCCGAATCGCCGCCAGCAGTGAGTCTGGGGTCCGCTCTGGCCGTGCCAAGGGGCTTCGCCACTCAGGAGAGACACGCCGGCAGTCGTACAGAGACCCAGACACGGACGAAGATGACTTTGACGCAACAGCATCCGAAGCAGAGTCCGAGGCAGGCAAGAGGGAGGACTCCTTGTCTGCCAACGGCGATGGCGATCCTGATGTTGACGCCGGCGAACCCGGATCGAAGCAATTCGTCCAGGGCATGTGCCGCACAGTCAATATCCTGTTTGACAACCAGAAAGTTCGCGAACTGCAGTACGGCATGGAGGATTTTCAGTCTGAGAATGACGACTCGGAAGATGAGTGGGATGGCGACTATGAATCAGACGATCCGGTGCTACAGTTTTGAGGCAACCTTGATTGGTAACAGACCAGAGCAGAAGGACGTTCGGCCACTGCTTTTGGACTTGTTAGCTGTGTTGCTGGTATATAGGATGGTTAGGTTACAGGTTGCTCATAGGGACAGTATGACTTTCAATTGATACCCAAAACTTTGTACACAAGATTTGCATAAAACATCCACGCGTTGCTCTTGACACCGATATACAGAACCCATTAAATGCACATTACAGACTAAGAAGAAGTCTCGTGCATTCACCGGTATTGACACACTACTCGACAACAATATAACCTCCAAACTCCCTATACGACAATAATAAAAAAATTAATAACGCCAGGTTTCCCTCATACCATCCCTTACCAAACGCCATCGATAGCCCTTGTTTGTTTGTTTTGCACAGTGAAAGATTTCAAACACTAGAACGCGGCACCTCCCATGCCCTCCCCGGCGAGATTCTTCATACTCTTCTCGCTCAACTCGCTGCGCATCTCCCACGCAGCCGCGTCCCTCTCGAGCCGACTCCAGACATACAGGCTCTTGCGCAGGCGCTCCTGCTTCGAGCGCAGGTCGTCGCGGAGCTTCTCCTCCTCATCGCGCAGCTTGCGAAAGTGCGGCTCCACGTCTCGCGAGACGCCGAGGACAAGAGGCAGCATGCTCGAGTCCAGCTTGCCGCCGGGGACGAGGGGCGGCATCGTGGCGAGCAGGCTCTGGGCGAGGCTCTGTCGCGGGCCGCCGGCGCCGTGCTGGGCGGATGGGCCTGTTGGTGGGTTAAACGGCCGGCCGTGAGTCGGTGTCGAGGACCCTTGGCCGCTGATGGATGCGCTGCGAGGCCCAGTTGGGATACCGGATGCCCCGAGCGGCGTGGAGGGTCCTGGCGAGGGGCCTGCCCTTGTTGGTGTTTGTGAAGACCAGCCGCCACGGCCGCCTCGCGACGAAAAGCCGCCTTTAGAAGGTGGCATATATCTGGGGCCGGACGGTGGCATAGTTGGGCTCGCTGTATCGGAGCGTTGTACAGGCCCCGGTGTTCGAGATGGCGAAGGCTGGGCACCGGGTGTACCCAAAGGACGATTGGATGATGGCCCCGTCGGTGCGTTGCGTAGGGCAGCAGGTCCTCGTGGCGGCGACTTGTTGCCAGCGAGACCATCTCGCAGTGAAGTCGACGCTGACCCATCGCCATATCTAGGGGATTGATCTCGCGAGTGGTATGGCGAACGGACTCGAGGCAAGGGCGATGCTCTTCCAGAAGCAGGCTGCGACGGCAGAGCAGATGAGATCCCAGAGTCTCGGGCAGGGGAAGGTCGTCGGTACGGCTGGTAACGTTCGTCGCGTCGGGCGGGGGATCGTGATCGCGGTCTAAATGAACCACCCGCTCCCAATGGCGTAGCTTTGCCAGGCGATCTTCTATCACGGGCAAACGGAGAACGAGAACGCGATACTCTCCTGGAAATACGTTAGCGGCGCTCATGCGGAACAGCGAGGTTCGGGTACTAACCTGTCGTCTCTGCGGTCCACCGATTCTCTCTCTCTCGGCCGGTCGCGCTCCCAGTCACGTTCTCGGTCCCAGTCCCGTCGCGGAGACCTAAGGCGGTCACGCTCATATCTATTATCACGCATGGGCGAGCCTCTCCTGAACGGACTCCGGCGTGGCGGAGGCGAACGTCGTCCCATCGGCGACCTGCTTCGTTCACGCCTCCTCGGGCTCTCGCGGTCCCTGGAACGGTCGCGACGATAACGATCGCCTATACTGCGTGATCGACGGCGCGGCGGCGGCGGGTAGCGCCCAGGCACGTAACTATCCGAGGCGGAAACGCCGGGGCTGCGAGGGCGAGGGCTTCTCGGACGGGGGCTGCGCGGTGGTCGGGATCTCTCTCGCGGCGGGCTTCGCGGGCTCCTGGCCCTTCTTGGGGATCTGTCGCGCGGAGTCGGGCGCCATGACTCACCAGCGCCGTATCTGACGACTTCACCGTCGTCAAATCTACACAAAAGTCAGCGCAAATTCTTTATCGCCAGGTTCTTGCCGCGGAGTCCTTGGCGTGCCCGTCTCACGGTACGAGGCAATCGACAATCGAGCATGGCGAGTAAAAGCGCCAGCAAAAAGTGCATGATAACGCATCGTAGGCTGTCTTACCTCCGGCCGCGCTCTCTATCCCGGTCCATTTCGGCTTGCGCGCGGACGTTTCGCCAAAATAAAGGTGCAAATAGTGATGGAAAGTCGCCAGGAGAGTTGCGACTTTGGAAAAATGGATCGCCCATATCAAGCCGCCACACAGAGCATCCACCACCCTCCAGCCAGCTGTCCGTGTCAAAATTTAACTCGCACTGTAACTCGCACCGTACAGCTCCAGAGACGGGCATCTATGAAGAAACAAGTTGTTCAGAAAGAAGTTAATAAAGCAGCGTAAGACTCGAATTTCAAAACTACCAGTAACGTATTTAAGCAAACTCCAAAAAAAATTCAAGGCGCCTAGAAAAAACCAGCCGGTCATCACGCATCCTTCTCGTCTTCAGTAGTCTCCCCTTGGGTATCTACAATGCGCTCCAATATCCATTCTTGGGCCTCATCCGCATGCGTCCGCATCATATTATTCAGGCCGACCATCTCACTGCGTACTACGGTTCCAAAACGCCTCTTCTGGACCTTGCGTGTCAGATCATAGTCGGTCCAGCACGCATGGTCCCCAGCAACGTAGACTCTCGAGTGCTCTTTGTACCAGGACGACAAGTCGGCGTCAATGTCGGATTTGACTGGTCGCAGGTTCCCAGTAACAAAGTTCACTATTCCAGATATTCTTGATTTGCAGTCTGTGTCTTGTTAGCACCCATATGACTTTTGCACAGAAGGAATGCCCCGCGATACGCACCTCTATTAATCAGTAACACCTTGACTCCAAGATAAGCGTTGCCAACGCCCATCAGGAAGATCTCATCAGCTTCGCTCAGTTGGAGAAAGTTATCCCACAAATAGCAGACGAGAGACTGGATCTGTTCTTGGAGAGCCCGCTCCTTGAACCCAGGAATGAATGCATCCATATCCTACATGTTGAGTCAGTATAATCTGAAGACAAGCTGGAATTTCTGCAGGCTCACCTCATCTTGCGAAACATAGGGTGGTACATTGATGTCCATCACACCAAACTTCTGGCCAACAGCCCAGTCTATATATTGCGTCACTCCATCGACCTAGCAACAATGGGTCAGCACATGTCGAACTACTGGAATGGTGCCAACTTACCACCCACGAATTGTGGCTGTCAAGCGAAGCATCGATTACATCGGGCTGGCCGAGCAGCTTCGGTCTAAAAGAGGCAGGTCAGTAAGTAGCGGCTCAAACATAAGACAACCAGAAAAACAAAATACATACGGGTCGTGAATAATTACCAGGATGCGCTTGGCATCCTGGAGATTAGGCGTCACCAGAACTTGGTTGTCGAATGACTTGGATATCTGATCACGCTGCACATAGAGCGGTATCATGCTGTGCTTGCCCTGCAAATCGTGTCTCTGCGCATTCCTGATGACGTCGTGGAGGCGGTTGCCGTTGAGCGTGTGCGCCTCTGGTACATCAACAATACCAGGTCGCATGCATTGCCAGTAGGGAGCTTGGTGAGCCTGTACCTTGGCGAGGGTCCTTGACGCCTCCTTGTTTATTTTTGGCAGCTGCATTCTGGGCGGTGGCTCACCCATCAAGGTCCGAGCTACGGCGACAGCGGAATTTGAGATGGCCTGCAAGTTATAGCCGCCTTCGAGACAGACTGCGACTTTACCGTCCGCGAGGGACATGAGCATGTGCGTCATGTGTGCATAGCATGGTGGCGTGACAAAGCAGCCGCCCAGCTCGTCTCCGTCAGCGGCATCAAAACCAGCCGAAATAACGACCAAGTCGGGATCAAACTCCTTGGCAATAGGCATGACGATCTTCTCAAACGCCGCCATGTATTCACCATCGCCCATACCCTGATCATGCCAGCCGATATTAATGTTCTTGCCGAGTCCGGGGCCTCTGCCACAGTTCTCGATTCCGCCGTCGGGGACATTAGGATCCGGCGGCTTGCCAGGGTAGAATTGGCCGTTTTGATAAACATGGATAGAGATGTACAGGACGTTGGGGTCGTCATAGAAAATATTCTGGACGCCATTGCCGTGATGAACATCCCAGTCCAGGATGAGCACCTTGCGACAAGTTTCCGGATAATCCTGCTGGCAGACTCGGACAGCAACAGGAACGTTGTTGAAGAAGCAGAAACCCATGGGAGCATCATACTCTGCATGATGACCAGGCGGGCGAATCACGGCAAACGCGTTCTTGACCTGTCCTTCCACCACGTTCTTGCAGGTATCGATGGCGCCGCCCGCAGACAGCATTGCCGCAGGGTATGACATGCTCCCGACGTAAAGAGACTCGCGACCCTGATCAAAGCGGCGAGTGAGCTCACGCAGCTCAGAAGTGCTGAGATTCTCTATGCTCTCAACCCATGAGAGGTGCTCTGCGGAATGGGCCAGACAAATTTCATCGCGCCTTGCCGGGCGGGCAGGTATCCTCCACATGTACCTCGTAGGGCTCTCCTTGATGATCCGGGGTAGCTCTGCTTGAGGTCCCGTATACACAAGGCCCATTTTCTTGAAGGCCTTGAAAATCTCATGAATGCGCCGCGGGTCTTCCGGGTGGTGGGAGTTTGGGCTAAAGTCCGCATTCATGTGCAGTTTCATGCGATCATCATAGCAGCATCCGGTTGGCAGAAGACCTCGCCTTTGAAGCTGTTGGATAGAGGTAGACGCCTGGTCTCCCGAGCTTTCCGACTCGTAGCCAGATTCCGACGCAGTATCGTCATCGTCGGCACGATTCTCAACGCTCCCATTAATCAACTCCGCATCACCCATTGGGTGATCCTCTACCACATGGGCAGGAGCCTCCTCCATCATTGCAGGCTCCTCCATGACAGGCGCGTATGCCTAGCGCACGCAAGCACGGTATGTGACCCTGAGAGTCGCAAGCAGGCAAAGGCTGACGCAGTTCACTTTTAAACCACGTCTAGAGTGTTGACGTGCTTCTAATGTTAGCTAGCAGTATGTTAGCTGTGAGGTTCATACAACAACAAGTGAAATCAATGAAGTAAGGCTGGTTGCGACTGTACAGCAGGGTTTGCAGCCCGATTGAGCAAGCAACGCAAGACATCGCGTGTACTGACAACAGCCTGCTAAGCATAACCGCTGCAAGGCCATACGAAACGCAGCCCCCAGAAAAAAGAACAAAAAAGATCTCATTCACATGTAATCAAACACATGAGCCACAACTAGGTTCAACAAAGGCCGCAAACTTACTCTTTGCTCAGTTGACAAAAGGGCGGAATGCTGAAAGAAGGCGTTGCCGGACGCGCACGCACTGTCGCGCCGCCCGAGAATTATAGCGAGCTTGTGTAAGAATATGGGAGATTCCCAGTCGATTTGCAATGAGAGCTGCTGCAGGGGCGCCCGCTGCGGGTTAATGCGCAGGCATTCAGATCGCAGCAGCGGCGCGAGGGATGAGATGCAATTGGAGGGTCGCAGTCCTGTGCTGGTTTCTGAGGCTCTGCAAAGGCTGGGGCGCTGCTGGTGGGGGTGCTGCCCAGCAACTCTAGCCACGTCCGGCGCCGGCGGTGGGTGAATGAAACATGGAGCGCAATGCCGGTGGTCAGTCGCACGTGTACGAGTATGCGCAACGCAACACAATTCTTGCTTTCTATGAAATTAAAAACGTTCAAGATACGGTCTAATTTGCGCAGACAATGCATTTCTTCAAGATGGCCAAGGAAGTTTTCGGTTGATTTGGTGATGCTCTAATGTCTAGTACGAAGCTACCGGCTGCCCTTCAAGCACGGAGAACAGCTGTTCGATAGTATTGCCAGTGCTCTTCATGCTGTAGATCATCCAAGTGCTCTCCATCATCACCGCGAGGTGAATATCGTGAAAGGGAGCGCAGGGCACGCGTGCCAACAGGCAGGCCCCCGTCGGGGCTCGCGTCCCGCCCATACGACAACCTGTCACCGTCTCTGGCGTCCCCGAAGTCCACGATTCCTCCAACATAGTCATCGGGGAGAATTGAAAGGTTGCCTCCATATTCACGCTCCTCCAATACACAGTTCAGAACGACATGAAGGGACTCTTGGTCAAATGTAAAGCTGGGCCGCTGCAGCCGTATCTCAGTGATGAGCCGTTTACGTGTGTAGCTGTAAATGCTCTCAAAGTAGTGCATCAGCTCTTCCGGGCCAAGCTTGGCATATGTCTTGACGATGCGGCCCCATTGACTCTGGTCAGACCAAAAAGTGTTGATGGATTGCTTCCTTGCTCTGTTTTCTATAAGCGCCGCGGGTTCTTGCGACTGCCATCACTCCTGTTAGCACACAAAGTATTTACTGTAGGATCAGCAAGAAGTAACTTACAGTCAAGTAAGATGGATCCAAACGGGGGCAGATGTAATGCAAAATCAGATCCTTCATCGTCTCCGCCAGGTCGGACAATTCCAGGAGCTCAGCAGTGGAAAGGCACCTCATTTGACTCATCCGTATATCGGATACGAACGGCATGGGGTGTCCAACATTCGGTCGAGGCAGTTCTCCATGATAGTAAATACCGTAGAGCCACCAACGATAGAAGGCTCGCCTGAATCGCGGCAATTCGGTCTCTCGCAGTGCCCGGCACTCTGCTGGATAATGAAACCATCTCATTTGCGGGAATAGCTGCTCCCATTTGCGCACAAGTCGGCATAGCGTAAGAATTGGCCCAAAGTCATCGCTGGTTAAGATGGCGGTACGTCCACTACCAATACCGCCACCTTGACGTCCAGTAGCGCTGGGGTACGCAACCGTACCAGAATAATTGGCGCCATGTGCGAGCAGCGCAGGCTGCGGCAGAATAAGCAGCCCATTGTCGGTGGGAAATCGCTTAAAAACGATCTTCCGTGGCCGGTAGAGTTGTTGCGCCGCATCGAGATCGTCTCCTGATGCAGTGTACACCTGAAGAAGCTCATCAAACGGACTGAACTCGCGGGCCAAAACTTGCAGCAAGATTGTCACCTTGTTCCTGTTGAAAACGCCATTCAGACTGTGGTTGACGGCAGAAAAGTTGAATAGAGAGGCAAGATCCAGGTGGCCGCTAATATCCAAAAGTATCTCAACGGGAAGGTCACCCAGACCTACAGAGCGGGCACTAGCTTTATAGTACGCTGCCATGGTTGGTTTTATGCTATCGGCTTGGCAGGTAAAGAAAGATATGAAATGCACCACTCGTTATGTTATGCAGATACTTCGTGGAGAAGGGGAAAGAGTATTTTGGGGGCTGCGAAAGAACATGTCAGTCTTGGTTTTGAACGTACAGCGAATGTGTTTGTTGTACTCACGGATTGCGCTGGACAGTCAATGGTCGACTTGCTGATATCAAGGCTTTGGGCGCAGTGACCAGACCGGTATCAAGGCTTCGAGGTGGCCTTGGTTGTGAATGTTCTCTGGTATTACCCAGAGGGGAAAGACTTCGGTGAGCCTTGCTGTTAAAACGAGTTCAAACAACCCGCAAGAAGAGTGCAAACGACCCTCGCGTCTCCTGCAGCTAATGTGCAGGAAACGGGATAAACAACGAGGGCTTACAGTCTAACAACCCCGGCGTTGGGGCTATAAACTGGGTGAATGGCATTGTGCTTCATTGTTTGAACGGATGACTGCAATTGCAAGGTCGGCATTATAGCCAACGTCATAGGATGATGCATTTTGGGTGTGTTTTCTGTCGTGCAGATGGACGAAGATTAATGAGTCAGCCAGGGGCGAACGCAGATAGGAGGCAGCGAAACCAATAAATAATGACCAGCGCTGACCAAGCTGTCGCACCGCACGCGTCACCTCTCCGCAGCCGCGCCAACGACCAGCCCGTATCCCCGGCATTTTGCCGGCGCATCCCGCTGGACAACCGCCAACTTCAGCGCATCATTACTTGTGATAATTTTCCGGCAGCTAATGGACTTCAAAATTACACTATCTAGCCATAAACTCCAACGCCATGAAGACCATATAAAATTATGCAAACAGCTTCCTCTTGTCTAGGTCATTTCCGGGTAATTGCTTTCCGCCGCTGGAGCGCAGGCCAAGCTCGGCCTTTCTCGACATCCTGCCCACCATCTGCTCGGCTCGCGCGTTGTGTCGCGTAGCCTTGGACCGGCGCAGGTCCGCTCTAATCTGGTTGGGAGAGATGAACTCCTTGTTTTCGTAAATAATTGGACCGCCAAAAGATCCCTCCTGGATGACAATGGGCGTGAGGACAAACCGGGGGCCAATCTCGATGAGGTTAATCTCGAGGTCGCCTAGCGTCTTGCCCTTGGACTTGCTACCCTTCTTCGACGCCTCGTCGTCCTTGTTGAGCATGGAGCCTTCGGCCTCGCTAACCTGATAGTTGCGAATCCAGATCTTGCCGTCGGCGACGGTGAATCCCATGACGTGATCGATGAAAGGCTTGGACTTTCTGGCGCCCTCGGGAACGCCAAACGTATGCGTGAACATCTCCTTGATAACCTTGAGGTGGGGCTGTGTGTCGAACGCGGCATCGAACGAAAGGATTGGGCGCGAGCCCTTGAGGCAGTTGCCAGTGAAGTGCAGCTCCTCCATCGTGTGCACTGGCGTCTCCATGTTAGCAAGAGCTTTTTGCGGCTCATCATTCAAAAGCAAAGTCAAACATACGATTCTGCAGGTGGAATTTTATAGTAGGGCCATTAGGCACCTTGCTAAGCCACACGTAGAGATCCTGTCCCTTGCGCGCCTCGAAAAAGAGGACGTTGTTGCAGTTGTACAGCTCGGCCAGCTCGTTGAGCTCGGACAGGCGAGATTTCGAATCGAACTTGGCATCCTTTCGGCTGTGAGGGAGCATAGAGGCAATATCGTTCAATAAATGACGGTGACTGTAGAAAAAGAACCTGTGGTTAGGAAGAAATACTTTTTCGGTACTTCAAGATCTTGCATACCGGTATGTGACACCTCGGGACGAGAGAATCAAGACTCTCTGCTTGTTTTTCTTGACCCCAGAGGCGGGAGCCTCGGCCTTTTGGGCGCTGCTTTTCGAAAGCGACTTGTATACGGCTGCCATTGTGTTGCGACTGCGGTGCGAACCCAATGTGATGCTGCGAAATGTTGCTGCGTTCAATGGCTTTGCGGATGTAGTGAGAGCCTGGGAGCCGCAAAAAAATTTAGGCGGACCTCGACTTTCTCCGTGCGATAAGCCATCCTTATCGGAACGCGGGACACTCCACCAATATTGGTAGCTGGGCTGCCTTTTGGAGGATTGTTAGTATAGGGTACCCTGAGTTCAGTACCCACATTGCTTGGGTGAAAAGTACCCAGTACCTAAAACGACCTTCCATGTGTCGTGACGCTGCCAGGCGGTCTGCGCGGCTCAGGGGACTGCGGGCACAGAACCTATAAGGTAGCAAGCAGGCCGGTCGAGACTACTCGTGGTCAACGTATGTCACTATTATGGCGCATGGGAGACATGAGTATTAAGGATTCATTTTAGCTACGTAGGACGACCGCTCGTGTCAATCGTCAGACCGTAAAACCATCAGACGCATTAATCTCAGACAACCATCGTGAAACAACAAAGGGAAAGTCAAAAGTAACCGCGCCATCTACTATCAACAAAGACGTATCAACAAGACATCATCGTCATGATGAGGGCGTCGTTGGCTCCATGTGCGATGTATAATTCCGGGAACATCCGATGCAACGCCTGATATCTACCTCGAGAACATTGTCCTGCAATTTTCCAATTTCGTTTAGCAGCACTTGCCGCCCTTTCCGCCCTCGTCGTCTGCGGGCTTGCTCAGAGAAATGTTGGTTCCAGCACCGATGGTGGCTTGGGCACCGTCGCCACCGTCGAGGGCCTTGCTGGACACGATTCGGTAGATTTCTGTTTCGTCCGCGGTCAGCACTCCAGTGCGCATCCCAAGTCGCGTACCCGATTTCCTTACCAGTCAGAATATTTTGGAAGGCAAGCTCAACGTTGCTGGCATCGAGGGCAGAAGTCTCGATGAAAGAGAGGTGGTTCTCGCCTGTGAGGGTACATGGTCAGTCAAGCTCCCGCTCGCGGTCCAGTCGTCGCGACAACCGGGTAGGGGGGATGCTACGTACTGGCGAAGGCCTTGGCCTCTTCGGTGGGAACGGCTCTCAGGTGCCTCAAATCGCTCTTGTTACCGACAAGCATAATGACAATGTTGGCGTCGGCGTGGTCGCGCAGCTCCTTGAGCCATCTCGTGACGTTCTCGTAGGTCTGGTGCTTGCTGATGTCGTAGACGAGGAGGGCGCCGACAGCGCCGCGGTAGTAGGCAGAGGTAATGGCACGGTAGCGTTCCTGTCCAGCAGTATCCCAGATCTGTGCCTTGATGGTCTTGGAGTCGACCTGGATCGAACGGGTGGCAAACTCGACACCGATGGTGGACTTGGAGTCGAGGTTGAACTCGTTTCGGGTGAATCGGCTGAGAAGGTTGGACTTTCCGACGCCGGAGTCTCCGATCAGGACGACTGTAGGAAGACGTGTTAGTATCGAGTGAGGAGCGCGGCAGCGGGAGCGGAAGCAGCCACGATGTCGGTTGACGGCAAAGGGAGGGCGGGCGCACCTTTGAAGAGAAACTAGGCGGGGGAGGGCACGTTAGCATTGCTGGCAGAACAAGGAGAGAAAAGACCTGCGCGGTTGGGGGTGGCGGGCGCTTACATCATATTCGTCGTTGGCCATGATTGCGATGCTTTTCGGGTAGACACCTGGGTTGTGATGTGTGCAAGCTGCGACAAGATGCGGTGACGTTGGATGTGTTTGTGGAGGAGAGAGAAGACGACACGGCTTTGCTGGGACAGCTGGGAGGGCCGGTGTACATCGAGGTGGGTGTCAGTCCGTGCTGTGGGCGACGTGCGGTTGGCTCCCTACTGCCTGCGAGCGCTAGTGGAGGGGCACGAGAACAGGGGTAGCGCGGCGGCCAGGACGGAGGAGCTCGCTGGGCGCAGCGCCCGAAACCCTGCCCAGGGATTTAAGGGGGCAGGGCATCGGCAGGGCACCGAGCGGTCTTCGAGCCACTGTTTACGAGTAAACAGTGCCTACTGTACGAGTACCTTATAAAAAGGAATTCGTGACTACTGCATCTAAGGCAGTTAAACCCGGGACTCATCAATTTTTGTGATATCCTGTCTCCTGATTTTCACAAGTGCACCCGCAGCTGGCGGCATGCTCGACACGCCGAACTACCAAAGTATCCCCATACCTTACCAGGGCAGGAGGACATGGGATACCTGAACCTGAACCTTGCTGATGGCCAGGCGACGACATTTTCTGTTGCAGCAGTACTTTGTCTGCGCCACTTTGCAGGCAGACATGATCAAGATGCCAGTCTCCGGCGTACTGCGTACTCGTACCCGTGCTACTACTGGTGTCAGGATGATACACTCGAGACCTATTGCGCAATGCCCCGAAGTTAAAACCCAGTTCTTGCTTAAAGAGGCTGTGCCCGACATCCGCAGCATAGAACAAACAGTGGAACACTGTTAGCCAGGAAAGGCCGTCGGAGTCTGCTTTAATGGGCAGAGAGGAACGGTCCGGCGTTTTCGTGGCAATACGCATTTCTAAACTAGTTTCCAGAAACGTATTTCAGTTTTATACCCATGCGCTCTATGTGCTTTGGCGCTGGCTGGTAGTTTTAGCCGCGTGGTGTGGCTTGCCAGGTAGATGCCTCCGTAACAGGTTGGGCAGCGGCACACACCAGAGAGGAGCCGCCCATCTCCAGCATCGACGTTAACTGCACCAACGATGCCACTGCTCTCAACGCCGTGTGCCCTATGCACCTCCGTAGAAGCTCGTCCCTCAGTATAGGAATTCTTTTCTACTTTGCTGCAAGGCACTTCGGTCACCTTGTGAATCGGCCATGACACCATGCAACAAGCCCTGGGGTTATCGATGCTAGCCAGCTAACTCGTCCGTTTGTTCCCAATCAAACTAAGCCAAGCAAGGTACGCCGAGACTCTCGCATATTTAGGTGTCGCTCTCATCTGACAACAACAACTAACGAAAAATCTGCTAGGTAGCGGAGAGCGCAAGCTCTGGAGCTGGCTGAGGCCCCTGTCTCTCAAGTCTCAGCTCACGCTTCGCGCACTCTCTCAATCGACACTGGACTCGAGCCTTTGGCGCTCGCCAACAAGGCGCAAGCGCTCCAGCAAACACCGTGCCATTCAGTTTGTCGAGTATATTCATGTACATACTGTATACATATACAGGTCCTCGTGTCACCGGGTGGTTTACTGCACCTGTGCCATTGGCGCACATCGTTCAGCATGGCAGGTGTCACCAGCTTGCCCGGCACAGCTGCAGGCCCCGGGCCGGAGGACGACAACATCTCGCTCACATCGACCATTGAGGAAGAATTTGGCTCTGAAGAAGAATGGCCCGTGAATCAGATTCTTGCCGAGGGCGAAATGAACGGCGAAATCCATTATCTGAGTGATTGGGTGGGCTTTCCATTGTCAAGCGCTAGCTGGGAACCGCGTGGTCATTTCCAAGAGGGTCTCTTAAAAGATTGGGAAGCCACGAAAGAGAAGCAGAAGAGCGGCGAAGTCCCAAAGTTTTATATTTCAGATTGGCGCAAGGCAGTCATCGATCATTGGAGCGCCAAATTCCGGCGCCACGAAGCCCGAAATCGCAAGAGGAAAGCCATTGGCAAGAGCACAACAGTATGGGATCAGACCCTCGACGATATCATTGCCACCATGGATGGCCTTCCAAAGGATGAAGTAGTCGCAAATACAGATCGCAAACAACCAAGTTCTAGTACGAATGCGGACGGAGACCGAGCCCTGAAAGCCCCGGGGCAGTCTCAACAACAACGGCCAGAATTGCAAGCGCCAGGCAATTTACAGAGGCGACATACCACGCAAGCTACACCTAGCGCGCGAATTGTATCTCCCAAAACTCCCAGTCAAGCTTCTCCCAGATCACCTGCTGCAAGCTCGGCGACGGATAAAAGGAGACATTCGCTAAGCACACCACGCAATAAAGAGAAGGCGGCCACCGCAACGGCTCACCGGCGTCCGCCGGCAGC
The DNA here is from genome assembly GCA_003056585.1 of Lecanicillium sp. MT-2017a. Taxonomy (NCBI): domain Eukaryota; kingdom Fungi; phylum Ascomycota; class Sordariomycetes; order Hypocreales; family Cordycipitaceae; genus Lecanicillium; species Lecanicillium sp. MT-2017a. The sequence goes on from PXYN01000365.1 coordinate 65,642, forward strand.
TCCTGGGCAGACCATCAACGTCTTTGCGGGCGGCACGGTTCGCAATTCGAATCGCAGTTTATTGTCAGCGGCAGCAGACCCCAATAAGCAACCCAGGATGCTGAAATCTCGCTTTCAGAGACTGATTGAGAAGGGGCAGCGTGATAAAGAAGGGACAGTAGCTCCTTCTCGCATGCCGAACTCTCTAATTTCACTCGACCCTAATAACCCAGGCGTTGTTCACAGACAGAGCGCAGAACCCAAACCACCTGAGCATGAAAATGATGCAGAAAAAGTCGACGAGGATGTTCCCATGGATATTGACAGTGCAGACAGTGATGACGACGCCGCCGCAAAAGCTCCCATTGTACCGGCGAGCAGCTCAAAGGTTCCGCCACACGATGTGCAAAACGAAGCAAGCAGACCGAAAAGTCCCAAACAAACTAAAAAGAAGGTGGTGTTTTGGCTGAACCAAGACGATGGAGCTGGACCTCCGATGCGCGATGTGGACGAATCCAGCTTATTTGTTGTCGACAAAGTGTCTCGTGAGGAAAACGCACAAGATGAACACGAGGAGTCTGCCGTGGCCATGCCGCAGTTGACCAGTCTGTCTTTGAAGAGCAATGGTGACAAGACTGGATTGTCTAATCGAAAGGCGTGTCGCATAGGGTTGCAGGCAAATGAACCCATTATGATACAGTTTGATGAAATATCTTCTACGGATAATACCGCCGGACTATCCAATTTCCTAACGCAGGAAGAAGTGACTTTTACCCACACTTGTACTGCGCATGATTATTTGCAGCAGCTAAAGATGGGAGAGCTCGTTGCTTCGACGTTGGCTGCTGGAACGGCAGCGGCAGTGTCACAGAGTGACGAGATTGAGAATCTCGCCAATAGACTCAAGCTTTCATCCATTGGGTTGCTGTGTCATTCTGAGACGTACTGTATACTTTTATACCCTGCAAGATCGGAGGAATGGGAAGACAGCGGCATTATCGGTCACGTCTCAGCATCTGAGAGCCCACTGCGCTATTCAGTATTCGCGCCTAGAGATCGCTTTAAGTCGCTGGATTTACGCCCTCATGAGCCAACAAGTGCTATGGACTCAGCATCTCGCACGGCGATGGGCCTTTTCAGCCACCTGTCGTACGATACGCTGCTGCCATTGCACCAACCGCTACCATCCGCGCAACAAAATACCCGACACACCTTTTGTCTCGTGTTTCCGCCATCTGCACAGCATGAAGCAGATCTTTTATTGCAGTGGCTGCAAATGTCAAACGCTAATTGCGATTTGCGGTGCAGCTTGGTTCCTGGCCACTGGCACAGCTTTCTCAGAAGAAGCTACGGTACTGTCATATTACACGAAGACGCCCTAGGCTCGATCTACCGCATGCCATCCATTGTGAATCTCCTCCATGCCAAAGGTGATAGTTACAGCTTTTGGGTTTTCAAAAGACCACTATCGAGAGACTCCATTCCTCACTCAATTGCTCCCTCGAGCATGGATCGAAGTGGCCTCCTTCTTGAACGCGTCTTCCGACCAGGCATAGCCATTCTGGTGACTCCGAGTTTCCTTATATCTCAGCCGAAGCAAGCATACAATTTTTTCAAATGGTTTTGGCAAAACTTTTCAATTAGTGCACAAATCTACCGCCACGGTCGCCTCGTCATGTGCGCGGACGCTGCGGATTGGATACTGCAGCTGGCTTCAGATCGTGCCCGGGAGCCTGACTCGTTAGAGCCGGAAGCTTCAGTAGAAATGAGGTTCAAAAGCGCAGCGTTGGTCCGGACACTCCTGTCAGAGTCATCCGACAGCCCTCAATGCCCTATAGTCTGTGCACCTCCACAGATTGACGGCCATGATGAGCAGAGCCTTGTAAACTGGTTCTGCTGGTGGAGCCTTGCGCAGACTGGTCAGTTTCGCAGGTTCAGCATTGTATGCTCCGACACCCTTAATCAGCAACATCTCACCAGAGTGATTAAGCCACCAGCATTCGATGAGCTCACTCTTAAGGTGCAGGCAGCTATGCGTCCTGAAAACCACACAGCACCAGAGCTTTTGCCAGACGAAACAGCCGCGAGCCTGGCGCGATATCTTAAGGAATTGGAGGGCCGAGCAATATTGGCTGCGAAGTACTGGAAACCGTTGCTGCTGTACAGAATGCCAGTCGCGGAAGCGGATGACTCAACAGAAGCTCGCCCTTATACATACTATGGGAGCTGGCTACAGTTTTACTTGGCTAGCCACTTACCTCGCGTGATGCAAACTACTAGATTAGGCGGCCACGTGAGGACTACATATTTCGGTCTTTTTCACACTAAAGCGAGTACAGGTGGTAATCAGTACCTACTATCAACTGGTTCTCGGGACCCATGGATCGCAATTCTCCGGCCAACAGACCTGAACCGGCGGCCGTTACGATCTCTCGAGCTACTGATTTGGGATGTCAAACTTAAGGAGAAGATAAAATCAGTCGAGAGCATGGCATTCACAGACTTGTCGCCTGCACAGCAGAGACTGATCGATCAGGTAGCAGCTACGACAGGAGGCGATCGTACACTGCCACTTGAACGGGTATGGGCAGGCGGATTTAAGTCATCCCACCGGCTCACCCACCCCCTGGACAAGACGCTGGAGTTTTTGGAAACGTTGCTGAACAACTTTAAGGAGTGGCTGCCGTTCAACCAAGATGCCCTTGATAGCAGAGGCTGGAGGCAGGTGACGCGCTCTAGACCAGCGGCGTCATACGGGCTAGCCAATGAATTTTCAACGAACGACGAGGAAACGGTCAAGATGGTGTTTAATCCTCCTAGTTCGGCCCCGGGAGCTCCGACTCCCAAATTGCAGAATCGCTTATGCCAGTGGGCTCTGGATACCCCCGATGGCAGCGACGCCGCGTTTACATTTGTGCCAACGATGGACTGGTACCAGCAGCAAGTGGATGCTGGTTATGGCTATGAACATATCAGGGCGACGAGCTGGAAGTCGATATTTGAACAGTACAAGATTTTAGACCCTGACAATCCGCCGCAGAAAGCGGCCTAAAGGGCAGTTCGCATGGTGGATTAAAAAAAAATAGTTAGCATAGCAACGTCGAACCAGTAAGATTTGATTGGCGGGATATCTATTACTCGCTATATACTACATAGGATGTTCCAGTCTCCATGAATAGAAAACAATGTGCAGTTTGGGTCGCTTGATACATGGAATAATTTAAGATGACAATAAAAGACGCACGAATCGCGCGGCAGTACGACTACCTCGTCGAGGCAGGGAAGCTCCGCGTACTCAGCAAAACGCCCTTGATCCTGCGAATGTTATCCCTAGCCTTGCGAATCTCGTCCTCGGGTTCGGCCTTGTTATTCACGCCAAACATGTTGTATCCGCCGACAAAGTCATGCGTCGGGTAAATCATGTTGTCCAGCTCGTCGCGGAAGACGTCAATCTGCGCCTTGATATCCTCAAAGTCGCCACTCTGCGAGACGACGTGGTCGCGCAGGCCCGACACCGACTTGGCCAGCTTGGCCAGCGTGGTGGCCTGCTGCTCGGCGACGGGCTTCTGCGCCGCCTCCTCCTTGGGCTGCGCCGAGCCGTCGGCGGCGTCGGTCGCGGGCACGCCCTCGGGGAAGGTCGTCTGCGTGCCAATGTCGCGGTGGAACATTTCCGCGGGGTCCTCGTCGTCGTCGCTGCTCGAGGCGTCGGTGTAAGGGACCCCGACGGCGGCGGCCGCATCTTGCTGGCTGCTCGCGATGGGGGCCGGCGGTATAACGGATACCGTCTTTTCGAGCTGGTGGACCAGCTCTTCGAGCTTCTTGGCGGCCGTCTCGTGCAGGTCGGAGCGGGCGTCGGTCAGGCTGTCGACCATGGGGGCGACGACGTACTTGCTCGCGCCGTAGACGAGCGTCGACAGGCCCGCGAAGCCGTAGAGCGTCGTCAGCAGGCCGTCGGTGGTGACCAGCGGGGGAGGCCGTTGCGGCTTGGTGAGGAACTCGGGGTATGTGACGATGGGAGGGCGGTCGTTTGGCGACGAGGAGGAGGAGGGGGGGGAAGATGCTGTCGGTGTGGTGGTTGGTTTTTGCGGCACTGAACTTGTCTGTGTAGGCTCTGATTGTCTATCTTGTGTTTCTTTCTGTAGAAGGCAATAAAAAAGTATTCGTTAGACCTCGTGCATGGTGTCGTGCGGATGAAGAGGCCAACTTACCTCGGTCTGCTGCGTTTCTGGTTGCGACTCGGCCAATAACGTCTGAATATCGCCCTCCGAGACGCCCTTTGTCTTTAAAAACTCAACCTTTTTCTCCCGCGAAGCCGACTTGACCTCGTCGTTGTCGAGGAAGCGGCGCGCAACCGCCAGCGTGTCGGCAGCGTCATTGTCGGAAGCTGCCGCCGGCGCCGGCGCCTCAGCGGCAGGCGATGGCTGTGCGCGCTGCCATTCGGGGATGGCACTGCTGTGCGAGTCGTCGTCTGAGCTCATGCTGACTCTGGAGAGTTCGTCTTTTCTTTTCTTGCTAGAAGAAGACAAAAAACAAAGGGTGTGGTTTCGCCGGGGAATGACACAAGAGCTCTCGGTGGAACGAAGGAAAAGTCCGGGGTTTGCCTTGTGAGAGCGACACACTTCGCGGGCGGATAATGTTCGGTGGGCGGGCCGGTGCCTCGGCAAAAGGGTGCGTTGGGACGTGTGGAGGGCTCCGCAAGCGTCCTGGGACCGGTGGACCGGGGTTCATGGTGCCGAGCGGGCGAGCCGGGGAGCCGTTGGCAGGAAGGGTAGGTGAGTAGGTGAGTTGGGGGTTTTCGGTCAGTGGTATTGGACGAATGCTGGGCCTGGTACTCCGTAGGGAGTTTTCTTTTCAAGATTGCGCTTGAGAGGCGCCCAAGTTGTGACCCGAGTCGATTTGTGATATAGGGTAAGTTGGATGCTCGGCTTGGAAGCGGTTGTGATTCTTTCTGTAGGAGGCTGAAATAGGATGGGTGAGTTGGACAATACTTTGGCAAGTGTTGTATATACCTGAAAATGTGTTTGTTAAATGTCGGGTATGAAATGTGTATTGAAATGGTGGCTATATTCATATACGTGAGGTCGTTGCTCATCTGGGGTTCACAGCCTATCTGCATCTTTAATGGTATGGCTAGTTACCTACCTGTATCCGACATAATAAATTTCCCTGAACTGGGGAACAGAAATTCCATGGTATGAATTTACAGGTACAATTCGAATCTTAGAAAATTTAACAACTCTGATTACTTCATGGTGATTCGACGAGGCTTGAACTGCTTGCCAGTGTACACGCAGGGGCGCGATGCGACTCCGGGCCTCTCATTGGCCACGCTTGCTCCAGCGCCCGTCCCGCCGTGACCGCCCAGCATCGATAGATGGCCCCTCGCCCAGCAAAAAGCGCAGTGGCATCCTCAGACCACAGCACCCCAAACGGGCCTTGAATTTTGACGCCAGGGACGACACGACAGGCGCCATCCCCAAGGGCCGGCAGAAAAAAAAGAGACACCACCACGACCAGCCCAGCCTAAGCGCAAGCTCCGGTAAGCACCAACGTGTTCCTGTTTCTTCCTTGTCCACCTCCGTCTGCCTTCAACGCACTCTTTGCCACTCAACTCTCCGCAACTCCCCCAACGCCACTTCACGCCGGACTTCGCCCATTTTTGCCCTGGTGCGCGACATTGCGTGGCATCGCCAGCTCGTTCATCTGAGGACCTGCATCTACGGCCTGCAATTGACCCTGCGACGACAAGGCCGACTGGACAGAGCGTGTTACGACCTTTGCCCGTTCTGGTTTTAATTGAAGGAATAGCGAGTGTGCCATCTTAGGACGCGCCCTTGCTTTTGGCACCTCGAGTGACGGTGCCATATTTATCGATTGCGAGATTCATCGTCATCAAGATCTCGCGCAACACGCGCTCAATCAGAGACCTTGCGGAAACACTTCCATCACGCCTTTCATCAGTCACAACCCTGGCGGCTTCTCGGCATTGCCAGTAGCCACACCACGCGCCTGATCACCTCTTCTCATCTCAAAGGCCCCCGTTGAGTGAGAGACGTTTGTGATTCACAACCTTTTACATATCCACCTACTACACAATATCCGCCAAGCACCATGGCTTCTCGACCGCGACGCTCAGCCGCTGCAAAGGCCACGGAAAGCATTTCAGTGCAATCGAAATGGGCTGACGGAAATGAAAACAGTGAACGCAGCTCCATGCCATCCCGCCGTTCAGGGCGCGGTGCCGCCGCCCGCGATGTGTCATCGCCAGAGTCACAGGGCATGCCAGCCAGCCGCTCACGCCAGGCCGCGCGCAGCAGCCGTACCTCGGGCGAAAATGTCCGCAGCCAGCGCAACCGCGGCGCAAAGAAGAGCTATGTAATTGACTCTAGCCCCGACGAGGAGGAGGAGGAGGAGATTGAGGATGAGGTGGAAGTGGAGCTCGACGAGGACGAAGCCATGGATGACGGTGATGAGGATGCCGAGGGCGAGGAGATGGACGTTGACGCAGAAGGCGAAGATGCCGAGGGGGACGTGGAAATGGAGGCCCCTCCACCGAAGCGAGGCAAGCCAACCATCAAAGTCAATGCGCGGTCCGCGCGATCGCGGCCTGCAGCCAGAGCCGCCGCCTCCCGCATCGTGCCGGACGACGATGACGACGACGATGATGAACTGAGTGACCCCGCTGACAGCGATCTCGGTGACGGCGCCACCTTGGGTTTTGGTGATGAGACCATGGCGGACGACGACGCCGAGGGCGAGGAGATTGAAGTCGCTGGCGATGGCGAAGACGACGAAGACGAGGAAGATGAAGAGGAAGACGAGGAGGAGGATGAAGAGGAGGACGAAGAAGAGGCCGACGAGGGAGGGGAGGAGGCTGAAGGCGGAGAAGGCGGAGAGCTTGACAGCGACGACGGCAGCCGCGAAGGATCTCCCGACCTGGCCAAGATGACGAAGCGCCAGCGAGCAAGATTTGAGGAGCCACAAGAGTACATGAAGCTGTCTGATGGTGAGTGCTCTGCGGCTTTCTTTATTGGCTGAGGGCTGCTTTACTGACTACGTGTTACAGAGGTGCAAGCCAAGAAGGTCTTTACAGCCGAAGAATTGTCGATGCGACGCCAGGAAATGGCGCGACGCCGACGGAACTTGAGCGAGAAGCGCAACGAAGAAGTCAAGGTACGTAGACTATGACGGCGGCACAGTGACACCGCTTGACACAAGCAACAAGCTGACATGGCTGTGACACAGATGGAAACCATCAACAAGCTCTTGAAGAAGCAGGCACCCAAAGTCAGCAAAAAGTCGGCGATGCGCGGCGATTCGCCCGACAGCGAGGACCGGCCCGACAGCACGGTGGTGCGGTGGGTGAGCAACAAGAGTGGCATCAAGGTGGCCGTTCCCGAGGAGATTATTGCCGGCCCGGCGGGCGACGTGTTTACCAATGGCAAGCGGCCGATACCAAAGGTGGTTGAGGAGGTGGCGTAGAGCAGTGGGCGTTTGCAGGAAACGGGTCGAACGGGCAGGCCGGCCATGCGAGAGTCTGAAAATAGGAATGGGAGGTACAAGGACTGCTTACTGGTACTGTTACTGGTTCTAGAGAGTACAATCACGGAGTTGCGGCGTAATATGTGCTGGGATTTAGGGCTCGGCTGAAGCACCACAAATGATCAATAGATGCAAATATAACCAAACAGATTCATGAAATTACTGTACCCTGGGCGCTGTTTGTCGTCATCACTTTGTACGTGTAGTTATGGTGATATCCAACAAATGAACATTCAGCAGAGCCGACGGATCGGACATTTATGTCCGCGACGTGGTCCCTCACAACGCGCTCGGCCAGCGGGCATTTCCACCATGCAATGCACCTTGACCCCAAAACGGTGACGAGCGAGGCGTTTTGGGGGGTTGTGGTACACAGCCGAGACATGGTCCCTTGGTGGCTGACACTACCTGACTTTTGACGTGTAACGGCACTTGCAGCCCGCTGGACAGGTTCAGAGCAGGACGAGAAGAAAAAGAAGCCGAGGAAGAGAAAGCAAAGGCCGCGATTTTTCGGATTTCACGCGTAGGGGTTTTCCTTTACAGCATTGGCCTTCTCTGGCAGGGCAGGCGACTCCAGTTCGTTCGACAAACGGTTTGCAGGGGTGGTTACACAGAGGGCTAGTTGACAAGGGTCCCTTGACGAAGTGAAGTGAGTTTGAGCTGAGACGTTGACAGGCTGCGGTGCTGGAATGGGGGCTGGGGGAGGAAAGAGACAAGTGAGATTGAGATACGCGCGCGCGACAACGAAGCCTAGGCTGTGGGGGGCATGTTTCTCAAAGGAGGAAGATGCATAGTATGACAAAGAGAGAGAGAGAAGCTTCAAGAGAAGGCAGTGGATGTACAGGACGACCAGTTCTTTGGCGTCTTTACTACTTTGTTACCTACAGTACCAACCCAGGTCTACCTGTCCGCAAGTTCACTACCTCCGTCTCTCCATCTGAAAATCAAACCAGTAAACAGCTTGCTTCTCACCGCGCGCTCACCAGTCTGCCCGTTGAAATCAAGCCTGACCTCACTTCACACTGCGACACACACACACACACGCACACCTGATCCTCCCCCCCCACACGCGCGCCAACCGTTGCGCCCGCTGTGTCACGGATCGGTCGGTCGGTCACCCCGGGGTCGGGTCTCAGCCGGTGCTAGTGCTGTTGCTGGCACATCCCCCCACCCAACTTTAAGTTGGTTGGTTTCCCTCAGATCGACTTCAGCCGTTCAAAACGTGAGGTCATGTCGTGACCTGCGCCGTGCATTCCCTCTGACTCTTGCGTTTCTTGTTGCCTTTTCTGGATTACTCTTCTTCATTCCTCTTCAGTTTGGTCTTGACTTTGTTTTGAGAATTTGATTCTGACATTTGACGATACCAGCCACCGGGGTTTTGTAACCTATATTTGTTGGATTGGGGTGGCCGCACTTTATTTTACTACTTGAATGAGCGTGCTGATTTTCGATCCTGTTACACCTCACAGAGATTCAGATTTGATATTGAAAGAACGACTGGACTTTGTGATTGCGATATTCAGAATACTTGAATTGAAGGCGACATCTCTTACGCAGCAGCGGCTTGAAGACGACTGGATGCCATCTCCAGGTGAAAGCCATTACCAGCCAGCGTCTTATTCGATCAAACCAACCACAAACTACTTATTTACAAAGCAATTATCCCGTTCCTCAAATCATCAATTGACTTGCAGAAACTCAGTCATTAGCTGGCAAGTACAAAACCTCCCATCCCCATGCACCAACCCACTAACACGCAACTGGACACAAGTCCCAATGGACGACGACAACAACTCTCTCCTCTCAGGCGTCGATCTCGACTCAGACCTCAGCATAGACCCCTCCATGCTCTCAACGCCCGGTGACCGCCACTCGGCTACCTCGTTCCAGGACATCAACGACATGAACATGACCTTTACCGACATGATTGGCGGAGCGAGTGACGCCAACATGTCATTTCTTGGCGACTCCGACGGCCCTTGCGACGTCGACTGGTCGAGTATTCAGTTTTTGCACGCTGAGGACGAACCTTCGCAGACGAGTCTCATGTTCCCAAGCCAAGGGGAGTCAAGCCAAGCTACGACAGCGCCCACAACGGCCATGACCAGCTTCTCGATTCCCGCGCCGTCGAGAGACACGTACTCGTCACAAAACAGCAACTTTGCAGACCCCCCGGCGCCAAACACGCAGACAAACACATTCACAACCAAGCCCGTCTTTTCCGTCTCCCAGCAGCCGTCCGCAAACGCACCCCATCCCCACCAGCACCACCAACAACCCCAGGACCAACAACACGCACCAAACGCAGCAACACCAACACCAACACAGGCACCAGCACCCGCCCCCCGTCAAGGCTACAAAACCGTCTGGCCAGGCTGGACCACAGCCAACACGAGCAACACGCCCTGCCCCATCTTTGGCGGGCCACACCCGCCCAAGATCTACGAGTACCGCCCGCCGACGTTTGGGCCCCACGGCAACCAGGACAAGAAGCACCCGCCGCCGCCGCCGCCCGCCGACGAGCACGGGATACGCACCGACCTGACCACGCAAGAAGCCGTCGCCGACGCGGCCAAGGTGGCGTTTGTCAAGGGCGCGGCGTGGTGCCTGACGGCGCTGGTGCGGCAGGTCAACCACGAACTCAAGACGCAGGGGACCATGTTTGGCTTCAAACCCGACAAGAAGGTGCGCAAGCAGGAGGTCGTTAGGAAGACGGTCACGGACTACTTTCAGAATAATAACCCGCCTACACTGGCGGCGCTGGCGTGTGCAGAGGAGGTGGGGAGGATGTTTGGGAGGCATTATCCGGCGTTGTTTCTGCCGATACCTGGGGCGAAGGAACTGCAGAAGCTGCAGATGCAGCCGCAGAGGAATAGCAATTTGCAGAATACGGGGGCTGCCCATGGATCTATTCCCGTGTACATGGGAGACGGGCCTGTTCCTGCAATGTACATGGCCACCATCCCCGACACGGCCATGGCAAGCGTGCCAACCAGCAGCACCGCCGTTCCATCATCGTCAACTACAGCATCAGCAAACAGTCAAAGCTGGCAAGCATCTTCATCTTCCCAAGTACCCTCTTCCGCCCCCGCAAGGTCGACCACATCTCCCACTTCTGGCCCGGCACCAGCCATCACGAAACAGCAGATGCGCACCGGCAAGAAAAAGGACAAGCTGTACGCGCTGACGGGCGCCTTTCGCGAGGTCAAGCACAATGGCGAGGTCATTACCACCTGGCAGTGCACGGATAACCAGTACCGGTTGATGGACGAGGTGTACGGCGAGGCTGGCACGGCGGTCAAGTCGAGTCCAACTGCCAACAGACCACCACAAGTGCATAATGCATCGCCGGTGTCGACTCAGCCGTATTCTCACATACAAGTTGTCCAAGCAAATACAAACCCGCTGTACATGCAACAGCATAATCAACAGCAGCAGCCTGCCCAAGGCCAGTACATCCCCACCTCATCCCCAGCAACCAACAGCATCGGGCACATCTACACCTACCACGGCCCCAACAAGCAAGCCGACCCGCGCACGTACCTCTCGCCACAAATCCAACAGCAACAACAGCAATCTCTCTACGTGCTCTCCCCGCAGCAAGGGCCAGCCGCCAGCGTGCCAAAGCGCAAGCGAGCTCCAGACGCAGAGTCGGCCGCGCCGCTGACGAAGCGGAGGGGGAAGAATAACGTGTCCGAAGCGGTTCTTTCGCAGTCGCGGGGTTGAAAACTATACGAGTGTTTTCATACCACTGCTCGTATTTGTATTATATATGCGCTTTACTTGAAGTTTTTGTTTTTGCGTGGAATATTTGCTCGAGTTTGATTTTGAAGAGAGATGCATACAGACAACGATGAATTACAGCGTCACTAGGTGATTCAGAAAGGGGGAAAAAAAATAATGACGAAAAGGAGGCAAAGAGAGAGCGGAAGCAAATACTACAGAACTTGATCAAGGGCCATGTTGTTGTATATTTTATATTTTTCTTTTTATTCTTTGACTGGACTTATACAGAGATTGGTCCACAGATTATAGCACCTTCATACCCGGTAGAACAGATACGCAGCAAATGCAAACACAATGTAATGAGAGTAGCATGGACCCTCGGAAATGTGCCATTCGCGAGAAAAAAAAATGAATGTCCTCATGCAGGTTGAGTTGTGCGCTGCTACGTTGACGGACAAGAGAGGCGGTCAAGTCTTTTATCGGTCTGTTATGCCTTGGCCGTGTGTCATGTATGGAATAGACTAGGACTGGTACAGTAATGATGAGAAATAGTGTGCTGGGTACTCTATTGTCCAGCAGGGTGGCTGTTTTGACGCAGCTTTGCCATCTGGTCTCACGTCACACGGCTGCCACCAACGGCGCACATCTCACAGAGTCCCTATGTTACGAGCATACTGCAGACGCCGATCGCCATCTGTGCGGGGCACCATCTACGCGTATGCCCAGAAGGCGAGATGGCATATGTCCCAAGTCATCCGCCCGTATGCCGTTCTCCGAACCGCTTCCGTCTTGGCCCCGAAGAGCCGTCCATGGCTCGTACGGCGATGCTGTCATGCTGTTCGTCTAGTCATCACGGCACCGTCATACCAAGGTTCAAGCTTCGAGGTCTGGCGTGACATCCCCCACTTGGCTGCAGGTCTATCTCCCCTCACGACGCTCTCCACTCGGCAAAAGGCGACAGGCTTCTCCGTCATGCCCACCTGGTGCAGGAGGTCATCGATGTGCCTAGAGAGCACTAGGTCTGGCGGAACAGGGGACCCAAGGGACCCAGATTTTAGCGGCACGAGGGAACAAGACAGAGGGCCAGGCAACCAGGGGTCGTCTGTCGGGGTGGTGCAGCCGACACCACGAACGGCGGGCTCGACATCGCGACCTTTGGCCGCTTTTGCCTCCATCACGCCAACACTACCTACGAGGACACGACGTACGCTGCTTGACGCCTGCCGAATTGACTTGCATATGCTGCGCGGCTAGAGAAAGAATCCTTGCCTGACTCGGCATCAATCCCTCGACTCACAGCCCTGGTGAACCGTCCGCAGACGAGGCGCGAGGCTTGCCCAATTCTCTTTGCTGCTGGCCGCAAAGCTCGCTTCTGCGTCTGCCTCATTTTTTTTCTTCTTTTTCTCTGTGGCCTCACTGGTGCTGCGCCAAGACTCCATTTTTCTGTGGCCGGGCGCTGGGTCTGGAGCAGAACAGTACCACTTTGGCGCCGCCAAACCACACATTGCTGACGTGGTGTGACTGGGGCCGCTCACTTACAGGAGGGTCCAGCCTGCTATAGTACCTGAGGTACAGTGCTGCACTCGCCGTCGCAGCGCAGATACAGGTACCAGCAGAGTTTATTACCTACCTTTACCTAGTACCAAGCGCGGGGCTTGTTGCCGGTCACGCTACCACCGCCACGCAACGGTAGCTCGCCGCCAGGAGTGCTTTCCTGCCGCAAGTTGACGCCTCGCAGCGCGGCTCGGGACGGCGTTTGACGACAACGAACGACAAACGACGAGATCAACGGCAAAGATAGACGACCAAGGACAAGACATACAGCCGCCACAGCTCTCCAGGTGCAACGTTCTTTTGTTCTGGCATTGAAGGAACAAGGAAGCACGACACGAGCAAAACGAGGCGACTGCAGCAACTTCCAGTAGGCATGTCTCAGATGGCTGTCAATATCCCCGGCGCAGACGGAGAAGCTGTCGCTGGCGAACGAGGCGGCGCCGCCAGTGGGCGCCCCGATGGCGTCGTCGAGGCTGGGGCTGTGGCTCACAACGGCGACGACGATGGAGACAATGGTACGTTTTGGTGACTTTCATTGTGTGTGTTTTGTGCTTTTGTGTTTTATGCCATCGAATTGGATTGCGATACCACTACCCTTTTGTTTCTGTTTCCGTGCATTTTCGCCTTGTTGGCCACATATGATTTGGCAGATGGGAGACGCCGTTTGTGTGCACCGACTCGTGTCACCTCAATGAGGAGCGAAGTTCGGTTCACTGCGCCCTCAACGGATCGAATGAACCCTGAGATGTCATGCCCGCGGGCCGCCTTTTGCTCTGGCATAGCAAGACGGTCACACCTGCCCACCTTGTGTTGCAACGCGAGCGCGAGCGACCACAGGCAGGCAGGCGCGGCGGAGAGAGAGGGTGTGCACCCCGGCACATGGGCTCGCGCCTTCCCCGCAGCAGCACGTCGATGGCTGATCCTGGCCAAGATCGGCCAGCCAGTCGTTCCTACTGCCGTGGAACCGCACACCAATCGTCTGGCCTTGCCTCCGCATCGCGACGACGTGCTCTTGTAGGGCGCTGCGTTTGGCCCTGCGTTGTCGTCCCTTGGTACCTACTGTCCAAGGCAAGTACCTTGGTACCTACAGAGGGCCTCACAAAATAGCTTCTTTTACTACGAAGCGGCGTGCCTCAAGACCAGCGGCGTTCTACTACGGACCTGGGTAGCCATCCGTCCAAGGGACGCAAAAGTCACAGAGGTAGACGCTAGGCCAGACAGTTGAGCCGCTATGCTGCGGGCGCTAGCGATGACCTCTGGCTTGTTCCGTTGCGTCGCTAGTGCGTTTCTGTACGTGTCGTGGGCGGCGGTACTCCTACGCGGCCAAGGGACGCACCCGTCCTGGAGCGGATGCGGGGAGGGGCTTACCTTGTGCGTGAGGTACGCGAGGGACTTGGGCTCTTCTGCACTCGGCCATGGGTACCGACAATGGTCGGCGTGCGCTTCCTTTGTACCTACTGGTAGTCTACCGTCAGGAATACGGTGTATTTCTGGCCCTGTCTTGTGCTCTTTGCCTTTTGGCCTTGATCCTTGGCTTTGGCTTTGGCTTTGGCTTTGGCTTTGGCTTTGGCTCATGGGTCTACTGCACAAAGAGCGGGCAGAGAGGGGAAGCGGATCCACGCCAGCACCAGACCGACTTACGTTTTGGGTGACACACGCACCCAAAAGGCACCCAGACGCACACGACAGGGCATCCACCGCGGACGCTACCTTGCGCTACGAGTGCTGTACGAAGTACGTCCGTACCATGGTTTAGTACCTACTCGTACATCTAGAGTGCATGGATACACGGACACGGCACGGCATTCGGCCACGGGCGCCGGCCGGTACAATACGACGATGGACCATGCCTGCCCAGGCCATCTGCAGTCTTATGGACATGCGCGTACTCTAGTATTACACTAGGTATGGTACCTGGTTGAGTCAGTGCTTGACCGACTGGACTGGCGACCCTGCCCATCCATGGTTCCTTCGCCTGTTCGGGATAGATGTCGCTTGTTTGTTGATGGCTCCCGCGTCCTACACTGCTCGGCTCTACTCTGCTCTGCTCGACGTCAGTCTTGGAGATACAGACAGTGAGAAGGAGGAGAAGACAAAAAAAAAAGGCCCCGATTAACCTTGTTTGGATGTGGTGTCTGGCTTCTGCACCTGCACCAGCACCAGCACCTGGAGCAGCGTCCCCGGCTGTGCTGAGGGCGTAGCGTACCCAGCCCGCCCAGGCCTGCCTCTGCTTTCAGCCTTGCAAAACCGGCCACCACCAGACTCGCTCGGCCTCCTTTCCCCCCCTCCACTTCCGCCTCCACCTCCACCTCTCCACCACCCAACTCTACTGCACTACCTTAGCACGGCGCTCTCATCAAGCCCTCCTCCGCTTTTGTCACCAGCGCTGGGCGTGTGCGTTGCAGCAGGCACGTCGACGCCGACAGCGTAGGCTTAGTATAGCCTTTGGCTAGCCCTTTGGCTAGCCGCTGTCAGGCCCTCTTACACCATTGGGTTAGCTCCTCTCGACTCCTCTCGCCTCCTCTCCTCCTCGTGCTTCTCCTCCTCCTCCTCTATTGTTACCCCCTCATTCTACTTCTACTTTTTGCACTTTACATCGCCATCTTTACCTCGCCCTGCCCATTTATCCCCCAGAACGTCCCCGTCACGGCAGACTCTCGTGCTCTGCTCGCCGTTGTGTGGGTCGCATCACCGCTGCACGCGCTAGACGCCGTCTTCGCCACCCGCCTCTTAGACGTCTCCCGACTAAACCCAAGCCCTCGCCACTAGTCCTGGCACTTCCGCTGGCGCGACTCAACCATTCATTACCTGGTGCTGGGTCTGGTCCCCCAAACCGTGCGTTTTTCCCATTGTCTCTCCTTCTGCGGTAGAGAATAGACGGTGGCAATCTTGGCGACGACCGCGAGACCAGTGTCCTGCGTATTTGCCTTTTCACTCGACGCAAACATCAGCGCACCGTCATCGTTTGGTTTTTGCTTCCTCGTCTGTTACCCTTGCCCTCACTCACGCTTGCGCTGCACGCTCTGCACTTTACTCGTACTTGTCTCGGCATACTGGCTGTTGCCGCTCTGCGCACCCACCCTTTATATGCCCATGCTCACGAGACTCTTACATCCTCACTCACGAGGCCGCCGCTGACCTTTGTTCTCGCGCTCCCACAGGCACCAACGGCGACAAACGAGATACCGGTGTCGGCAGCGACGAGGCTGTCGGCCATTCCGCACGCACAGAACCCTCACAGGCGCAAGTCTCGTCCAACGGCGCACCGCCTCCGTCCGAGATGATCTTCTCCGACTTCTACAAAGGGTCTCGCTCGCCCCTAACTAGATTGCGCCAGCACCACCCCCAATTGCCCTCGGAACTGCCTACCGCCACGCCCGACTGGGTTGCCGAGGAATACGCAGACCTTCTCAGCAAAGACAAGACCAAGCAAAAGGAAGCCGTCCGCCGCTACCTGGCTGACAAGGTGCGCCATGACTGGGAATTCTCGTGGCCCCCTCAGCCTGCCCCCGGCCGGGCGCAAGCGGTCTCGGACCAGTCACTGGCCTCTCAATTAGTTATTTCCCAGGATGATCAAGGGCCCGACGAGCCCCGTGAGGACCAAGGCTATTGTGCAGATGAGCCTTCTGACTCCGAGGCTGAAGAGGACGAGCAGGCACAGGACGACGACAATGACGATGCTGAGTCGGTCTACAGCGTCGTCTCCGAAGACAACTTGCATTACCGCCCACGCGCCGAGTGGACGTCTGATTTGTCCGATGACGACGGAGAACAGGACTCGTCGTCGCCCTTCCGCTTCGACAGCCCCGACAATGTGGGCTGCGCCGTGCACTTGGCCGCCCTGGCCAAGCGAGCGAGGCGGCGACGAGACCTGCGCAACGAAATGACCTGGAATCCCGGGCTGGCCTGCTTCGAGGCCCGACGCAACGCCTGGACCGGAGCACGCACCGTCCGTGTCCGCTCCAAGCCTGTGTCTATGCCCCAGTCCTCTCCAAAGTCGCCTCGCCGCTTCTTCTTCCGGCGCTCCATGTCATCTTCGCCGCCAAACCCAACACCGCCTCTGGCGGCGGACCTCTCTGGCGCCACCTCGGATACGTCGTCCTTGGCCAAGGACGAAAAGGATTTTAGACGATTAGATTCGCACGGTGATGCCTCGCCGACACCAGAAATGACGCGCATGTATCCGGTCCAGATATTGCTGCCTCTGGCCCAACCACTCCTGCCACCCAACAATCCCCTCCGAGCTTCAATCACACCGTCCGTCTATCTCAGCCTGTATGACAAGGTCATCCTGCACAACCTGCAGCCCTCGTGCCCAATCAACCTCGCAGATATGCTTCGGTCCTGTGTCGCGGGCTGGAAGCGGGATGGCGAATGGCCCCCGCGACCGAGCCCTTATAACCCAGAAGTTGTTGTCAAGAAGAAGCCAAAGAAGCCCTCTCCGACCTCGAACACCGAAAACGGCGGCACGACGACGCGGCGGATGAGCTTTGTCCGGCGCTCTCGCGAAAAGGAAGACGACTCTCGCACGGGCAAGGGGTTCCGTCGCAGCTTACAGCGTGCGTTTGGTCTGGGAACTATGCCCGGCGCAGCAGATTTGCACGGGGCAGCATGAAGAGAGCTGATTACGACGGAAAGAAGTTTACATGACGAAGACGACCCACTGATGAAGCAGCGGACGCGAAGCACGGGCACGTGAAGCGCCATGCTTCTCATTTTCCATTACACCTCTGGCGTTCTTGTAGCAGAAGGGATGCCGAGGGCATCCGGCATGACGGTTTTTGTTCAGGCACCGTCGACAGAAGTTGCATATACCCCCAGCGGAAGATTTTTTTTTTTTAACTTGGTTGACTTGACGTGGAGAAGCGGGATGGAGAAATGGCATTTGTAGGATTATTTTATTTTTTAGGATGCTGGCTGGCTGTCTATTGGATGCCGGTGCATGGTGGATTTGTATAATTCGTCCGTTTATATGTATCAAGCGGGTTTAATACCACACTTTCATCATTACCTGCATTACTTGAACGCTGTGCTGTTGATTAAACAAGATTCATTCTATATGCCAATGTGCTAAGAAACATTCAAATCAACAAAAACAAACGCAGACAAAAATAAAACACTAGAAAAGCAGCTCCTCTCCCTCGGCAACAACCACCCTCGTCGCCTCCACAAGCTCATCCAGCAACTCCGCCGCAAACCCGGCCCAGCTCTCCAGCGTGACAATCTCCAGCGTCATCCTCTTGCCGCCATCGTGCACAAACGCCTGCACCTTCCACTCGCGCAGCGGCTCCTCGTGCGCGTACAGCGTCTCGTAGCGGCTCGGTGCCCCCGCCCCCGCGGTAGGCGCAGATTCAGTATCCGCGGCGCCGCCGGAGACGTGCGAGACGTCTTGATGCACGACGGTATCAAACCACCACTGCGCCTCGCCGCCGGGAATCATGCTCTCCTGCGGCGTCCAGCTCGGGCAGCAGAGGCGGGCAATCTCCTCCAGGCTGAGGGACTCGTGCGCGGCGCTGGATATGTGCTGCCCCTGCACGTACGATAGAAGATCCGAGGCGGTCCAGTGCGGCTCGAAGCGCACGCGGAACGGCACGTACTGCCAGCAGGGCCCCGTGACGGCGTGGGCGGCGCCGCCGGGCAAGTCGATGCTGCGACCGCTGACAACCTCGCCAAAGGTGACGTCGCGGGTGCCTGCGCGGCGGGCGAGGCAGAGAGCCCACGCCGCGGTCGGGATGGAGGCCACCGTGGTGTCGAGGCGGCGCGAGGAGATGTCGAGCGTGCGCTCGATGGCGTGGTGCCGCGTGTTGGTTACGGGGATGGCGGGGCGCAGCTGGGTGATGGATGAGTCCGCGAGGAGGTCGCGCCAGTAGGACGTGCTGGAGGGGATGGCGGTGCGGAGGACGTGGGATACGTAGGAGGAGTAGGGCGTGGATTGCTCTGGTGTGGTGGTGCCGGTGTAGAGCTGGGAGAGCTGCCGGAGGAGGAGCGGTAGGCACATTTCGTCGTATTGGGCGTGGGAGATGCGGAAGACGAGGCAGGACTGCGCTGTGGGTGACGACGGTGCCTGGATGTAGAGGAACTTGACGAAGCTGGAGCCCAGAGGCATCGGTTGTAGAGCATCGGAGCGACAAATGTCCTTTGCTGCGGAGGAGAGGTCGGCATCTGCGGCGGGAACAGCGTGTTCTTCAAACGGCGCGAGGAGAGCGTCGAGGACAGCGGAGTACCCGGTGCCGTTGTGCTCGACAAACACGGTGCGGAGAATCTCGTTGTGTGCAATGAGGTCCTGGCAGCTTTGTCGCAGGCGGGCAATGTCGACGGGGGCGTCAAAGAACATGAGCTCGTACCGGGCTGAGAAGCGCGGCATGTCGGTTGTGCCCTTGACGGCGAGCTGCTGCAGCGGCCTTGTGGGGAGAACGTCGACGATGGTCCATGACGGGTCGGCCAGCTGGGGTTCGACGATGGTGTCGACAAAGGCGGATGTGTCTTGGATGCCGTCGAGGAGGGAGAATGGCACGGCGAGCGTTGGCTCGGCGCCGTTGGTCAGTGAGTCCTCGACGGGGGCTTCTTCCATGACGGATGCCATGTCCTGGAGGGTCTTGTGGCTAAACATTTGCGCGACGCTGAGGCGGATTCCCTCGGGACGAGCCTCGGACGCGAGCTTCATGGCAGAGATGGAGTCGCCGCCAAGGAGGAAGAAGTTGTCGTCGAGGCTAATGTCCTGCTCTGGGATATTCAGGACGCGGCTCCATAGGGCTCGCAGTTTGCGTTGCCGCTGTGAGGTTGCGGAGATCTTTGGCTTGGTAACGGCTGGAGAAGAGTTGGCCTCGTCACTAGGAGTAACGTCGCCGATAATGCAGATACGGCCGGTGGCATCATACTTGCCGAGTTTGCCGGTTGCGTAGAATGCACCGCCGGGAGTACAGGGAGCGTCGTCATATACCTTGCCGACCCAGGACGGGGCAGCAGCCTTTGCAAGTGCGAGTTCAGAAGCGCTTTGCAGTACAATCTCTCCAACGGCACCACGGGGCAACACTCGGCTCGGATCTTGCGAGTGGACGATATAAGCTGCTGTGGCAGGACTGTACTCGGCCAAGATTGGGTCGGAAGCTGCCTTGTCCGCAATGTCTCTGACGGAGGCCATATCATCTTGTGTGAGAACATCAACACTGCCCACAGTGGCCGCTGTTTCGACACACAAGGTCTGGGCAACATTCTTGAACTGGTTCAGGACGCGCTGCATAGCGTCTTTGGCAATTGTGTTGGAGTCGAAACTCGCCATGACCAGGAAACCCTTCGGGTCGATCGAGCACACGAGCATCAGCGCATAAGTGTTAAACTTGAGAGCTTCCTGGGCGGCCTCAGCATCGCCTGCTGGAACAAGGTGGTTCGCCGGCATATCTGGATCCAGCTCGGCGTCCTCAGCTGCGGTACTGGGGTGAAGCACTAATCCAGTTCGCAGCTCGCACGCCTCCAGGGCATCTGCGCTGAGCTTGCGAATATGCTGCAGGCCAAAGTGCTCATGCGAGATTTGCTCAACAGTCTGCTCTTGAATGGCTTGTAGAAACTCCGAGACCTGAGCATCGCGGTCAACCACAACACGCACGGGGACCGTGGTAATCATCGGGCCCTCAATCTCTTCTGCGCCAATGATGGGCGCGTTTCGGCCCGTGAGAGTCTCTCCGAATACCACGTCGGCGCTGTTGATGTATTGAGATGCGACGAGCGCCCAGGCGGCGCGGATGACTGTTGCGACAGTCGCGTTCGACTTTGGCAGCTGCTCCAGAGACACGTACTCCTCGAGTAGGGAATCAGCCTTGGTTTGATACCCCTTGTGAGGTAGCTGTGGAAACTGCAGCCGGCTGGCTCCGTGGAGCTGTTCACGCCAGTATGCTTCAGAGTCTTTGCGGTCGATGCCTGCGAGGTATTTGATAAAATGCTTGAACTCAGCGGGCCGAGTAACGTTTTGGTTTTGATAGGCCTTGTTCACGCGGTCAACCACGAGCGGCATGGACCAGCCGTCGTATAGTGCGTGGTGCATGGTCAAGACAAAGCTGACTTTGCCGGATGTCGCATCATTGATAACGGCGTAGCGAATGAGAGGTGCGCCTAGTTCCATGGTTGCATCCCTGTCGGCCTGCAAGTAAGCGGCAAGGTCTGAACCAGAGTGCCATTGAAGCTTGCCCTTTACAACGACTTGAACGAGACCTCGGCCGGGCACTTGAACAATGCGAGTTCGTAGAATGGGGCATCCCTGAGAGGCGGTGTCAAACGCGTTGATGAGCCTTTGTGCAGTCTCCGTATCCTTCAAGCCAACAACTCGCTGAGCGACGTATGCCTCCTTAACTTTGGCCGAAAGAGCCATTAGTGCTTCTTGAAGCGGTGTACAGGGATATACGTCTTCAACCAGGCTGGTTTCTATACCGCAAAGTGTAGCCGAATCCCGAACGGCTTCTTGAACTGGCCAGGCCTTGTCCAGTAGCGAAAACGCAGGCAGCTCTTCACGATTTTGCTCGCTCATGGTGGATGCCTTCTTTGCCATGGCTTCTAAAGACGGGCTTGTAAATATATCGGCCACAGTCAGGACAATACCATTGTCTCTTGCAGCTGCTACCAGCTTCATCGCTCTCAGAGAATCGCCTCCGAGACCAAAGAAGTTGCTATTCTTAAAGATCCGTGATTGGGGCCCGAGGACGGCAAGCCAGGCATTCTGAAGGCTCTTTTCGGCCTCCGTCTCAGCCACTTCACCAGGGCCATCATCGCCACCAAGATTTCCCAGCTTAGACCGCGGAATGGAGAGGCCAATTTCTCGAAGCGTCTTCCTGTCGGTTTTACCAGACACAAGGGAAGGCATGCGTGATAGAGTGACAAAGGCGGCAGGAACCATGTATCTCGGAACCTTGGCACCCATTGCACAGTCAATGGTCTCCAATACGGTAGCCAATGACGGCGAGGGCTCGATAAAGATTTCGGCGGTCGGTTCTTTCTGTAGCGATGGCTCAGAAAGGAACGCGACCAGGGTTGGGGAGCCATTTTCGGGTTTAATAACTTCTGCGGCGACCTTGATTCCTGCTGGGAGACAGCTCTGCAGGTGATGTTCTACTTCTGTCAATTCGACGCGTTGGCCACGGAGTTTGACTTGCTGGTCCTTTCTTCCTACAAACTCAATCGAGCCCAGACCATTTGATTCGTAGCGTACGAGGTCTCCCGTCTTGTATAAGCGACCGCGTCTTCCAGGCACAGTATCGTATCCTGCTGTAAGCCACGTGGGATCCTCGATGAAGACCTCGGCCGTTTTTACAGGCTCATCAAGATAGCCAATCCCAACAACAGGGCCTTCAACGAGGAGTTCTCCAACGCCGCCAACAGGAACAAGAATATTATGGTCCTCGGGATCGACAATCCACGTAGTACCGCCAACGCCCTTGCCAATACCGGTAGAGACAGCTACAGTGTTGTTTATTGTGCAGCCAACGGTGCACTCGGACGGACCATATGCGATAACCAGGTTGGTATACTGGCCCCAAGCGGCCGCGTCGCTGGCCGAAATGGCCTCACCTCCCAGGCCAAGCACATCGAGAGACGGTATAATATCGGAATCGAGAACGCGTGCCACAGAGGGCGTCATGTGTACCATGTTGGCCTTGCTATCGCGGATGGCGCCGCTCAGATCGTTCATGCGGCCCTCCTCGGATGGCACACATATCTGGCCACCCAGCGCAAGTGTGCACAGCATGCAGTCAATGCTTACGTCGAATGCATAGGATGGGAAATCAAAGACCCGCGAGCTAGATTTATATCCAACCGCCGCCGCGCGCGGTATCGCACCGCTAGTATAGTTTTCGTGCGAGATGACGACACCCTTGGGCTTGCCTGTGCTGCCGGAGGTGAAGATGATGTACATTGGTGCCGATGACGGCACTGACGGTAGAGATTCTTGGGAGAACTGCTCAACTGTCTCAAAGTATGCGCTAGAAACAGCCAGCACCTGAGAATCGCCCGCAATTTGCTGCCCCAGTTGACTTTGCAGTGCCGATGTGACTATTAGCTTGGCGCCAGTTTGTTCGACTATCGTTCGCAGTCTAGCCTCTGGCTGGCTCGGGTCTGTCAGTGAAAATGCAGCGCCAGTCTTCATGATACCCAGCAAAGCCACAACAGCCCACATTGACTTTTCAAAGCACAGCGGCACGGTAACCCCTTGACCAACGCCGAGATGGAGAAGATGTCGAGCCAGCCTGCTGGACAAGTCCTCCAGCTCACCATACTTTAAGGAGCCATCCCACGACACGACAGCCACATCTTCTGGTTGCCGGCCTCCTTGTTCGGATATGATGTCGTGCATGCATTGCTGGAACAGGTCAGGCACATGCTCGTTCCAACTCCACAACTGACGCAAGTCCTGGTCGGAGACGACGGCGCCTCTTTGGCTTGCTGCTTCTCCGTTGTCTGCGGGGGTTGTTCCGTTTTCCTCAACTGCTGTTGCTCCGTTTGTGGTTCCGTTGGGTAGGGCGAGTTTTGGGTCAACTGCGTGGGATGCTGACGGCGACGAGCCGCTGCCGTTGGGAAGGCTGCTTGTGAAGGTCCCTCCGCCTCCATTGTCGTCAATAGAGCGCATCACGGGCGTTGCGGGAGAAGGGAGAGCCGACTAAAAAGGCGAGGCGAAAGAATGCAGGCAGTAGCCCTTAAGGCCGCAATTTGCTGCGTGGTAAGGCTTGGGCCGTGCCGGTTTGAGAAGGTTCAAGCAGGCTTGTGACGTGATTTGTCTCTCGGTTGCTGCAGGATGCATGCAGGTAGTTTGGCGCGCTATGCGCCGACGGTCGTGGTTCGAGGAGGCACAACAGCAAAGATGCAGGACGGCGGCGTTGTTGTGACGTATCTCTGCAGCTTTCTATTATGCTCGTGCTGCACGAGGTTTTGTCCTGGTACTCGTGTGCCGCCCAAGATGGCTGCGCTCTGCGGCGGCCTGCCCACCACAAAGCCGAGCCCATCCTAGCAAGATCCAGTTGGTGTGCTGCAGTATCCTGACGATTGTGCCCGTGGAGTTCTTGAGGCCCGCGGGAGAGGGTGGCATTAGCAATGAGTTGGAGTAGGGCCGGCGGGTCAAACGGGGTCCCAGTCGTGAGGTTGGTGTGACGACCTTGGAGGTACATGGTACCAAGGGACAGTACATGGGTCTCTGCGCACCATCAGATAAGCCAGGTGGTTGGTGGGGACTGCAGCAAAGCCGCGCTAGGGGACCAGATGTGGGTGATCTGATAAGTGGCGTCTGCAGCAAGGCCCATTTGGGACCACGAACATTGTCAGGATGTGTGGGAATGGGCGAGAGGAGCAGGGTAGGATGGGGGCCACTGCGCTCCGTACTGAGGGACTAACCGGCACCGTCAGGCACCGGGTCTGGATTTGGCATCTATAGCCGTAGAACTAGCCGTGACCGCCATGTTTTTGCGTTTCGCTCACTGTTGCGTCCCAAGTTGCGAGGCATGAATGTGATTCCCCGTGATCCGAAGACCATGTTCATCTGAAGCGTCCCTGGTTTGCAGGAAGCGTAGGTAAGCTGATCATCTGCGCCATATTATGTCACGGCGCCAGCAACCCTCCCAGTGGCAGGCATAGTTGTACCCACCAATAGCGCACCAAAGCCTGCAATGCTACCCAAGAGCAATAGGCTCCATCGCTAGCCCACCATCTTTGTGAGTTGCACGCTGTCGGTATAGTCTCGGAGACGACGAATCAGCTTCCAAGTGGGTGACAAGTGCAGGATCCCACGCATTTGTCCCCGCAGCTAGCATAGTGCGCTGCGAGTGTATAGCCTACAAGTACGACGTATACTCGTACGTACCCGTAACTGACAGTCGTAACTATCCTACTCCGTACTCCGTACAGTAGTACGACTGACTATACGCCAAGGGCCACAACGCATTCTGTGGGCTCAGGGCGGAACCGGCAGACGGGGTCAAGCCCGCCATACCTCACACCCCCTTGTGAGCCCACCCAGTGCACTCACACCACGACAAGAATCCCCGGTCCATCTTTGAATGGATCTAATCAATCAAGGGAAAATTTTCTTGCTGCAAAAACGCCTTGCTCGCAATATGGAGCGGAATTCCGACCTCGGTTGGCCGAGAAGGGGAAGAATGTGACTGCAGGCCAGGAACCCTGCTCGGCACTTGATTTTGGGCCATCTTATCTGATGATCAGATTAGATGATCCATTCAGCTCCCTCCGCTGGTCGGTCACCCTCGGAGCTGCGCAGCGACGCTAATAACTCCGTGGCGTACCCCAGCACGGCTCTTTCGTGGGCGTGTCCCGTTCCTTGACCACCGTTGCATGTTTTACCCTGTTTTTTTTTTCAACTTGTGCCGTTCTAAACCTCCGCTCCCGCCCGAGAATAACTCTGGCTATAGTCCCCCGTTTCGGACGTGGACCTGGCACCCCAATTCAGACACCAAGGCGAGGGAGTCAATTATCCCGACCCATAAACATATGACAAGTTCTTCTTGAATTTCAACCATTATAGTACTTTCCTTTTCTTTTTTGTCGCAGTTACGAAAATAGACCATTCCGAGCAATCAGCCACCAACACTCGCGTGAGAAAATGTCCAGCACAGAGTCCGGCGACATCCGGCCCGAGACGCCGCCGGCGACGCAGAAGCTGTCCCTTGTTCATGGACCGGTAGACCCCCCGCTGGTTGATTTGACCCTGGGAGAGCTTCTCGAGCTTCAAACATACCAACATGGCACAAAGGAGTGCCTCGTTATCCCGTGGACGGGCGCACGGTGGACCTACAATGAGCTCAACCAGCAGAGCGCATCACTCGCCCAGTCGCTGCTGGACATGGGCATTGGCGTCGGCGATCGCGTCGGCATCATGGCCGGAAACTGCGAACAGTACGCTGCCGTGTTCTTCGCCGTAGCCAAGATTGGCGCCATCCTGGTCATTCTCAACAACACCTATACCCCCACAGAGGCCATGTACGGCATCCAGTTCTCGGACTGCAAGATTGTCTTCACCACCAAGACGATTGGAAAGATGGACAATACCAGACTGCTTGGAGATCTGGAAAATCTAGATCAGGGCCCCAAGGTCATTATTCTGCGCGGGGAATCGGGCAAATACGCAACATACGACCAGCTTGTCAAGGCTGGTGCGCGTATGAGCCATGACAAACTATTTCGTGCCATGAGCCGGGTCATTCCGCACCAAGTTGTCAATCTGCAGTTTACCAGTGGAACAACTGGACTTCCTAAAGCTGCCATGCTCACCCATCAGTAAGTCTCGGCGTGGGTATCAGCAGTAGAACTACGCTAACAGCTTTTCCCCTGTAGCAACCTCGTCAACAACGCCCGATTCATTGGTGATAGAATGCGCCTTACCTCTACCGATATTCTCTGCTGCCCACCACCGCTCTTCCACTGCTTTGGCCTAGTGCTCGGTCTCCTGGCCATCGTGACGCACGGCGGCAAAATTGTCTACCCGGCCGAAGTATTCGACATCCCATCCACCCTGCGGGCTATATCCGACGAGAACTGTACAGCCGTGCACGGAGTTCCGGCCATGTTTGACTCGCTCTTCCAGGCCGAGTTCCCGCCGGGCTTCAACTGCGACAGCCTGAGGACGGGCATCATTGCCGGCGCCCCTGTACCAAAGTACCTGATGGAGCTACTGGTCAATCGCTTTGGCATGACCGAGTTTACCAGCAGCTACGGCCTCACGGAAGCTTCACCGACATGCTTCAATGCCTTTACGGACGACGCCATCAACCGCCGCCTGACCACTGTCGGCACCGTCATGCCGCATGCGCACGCCAAGATTGTGGACCGCGATGGAAACATTGTCCCCGTCGGCACCAAGGGCGAGCTGTGCATGGCTGGCTACCAGCTGCAAGCTGGATACTGGAACAACTCGGAAAAGACCAACGAGACCATGGTGCGGGATGCAGCTGGTGTCTTGTGGCTGCACACTGGAGATGAGGCCGTCTTTGACGACAACGGGTACTGCACCATCACTGGACGTTTCAAAGACATTATCATTCGAGGTATGTATCAGACACTCTGCGTGTAAAGTACCTGAAAGGCTAACAGAAGCATATTAGGTGGCGAAAACATTTACCCCCTAGAAATAGAAGAGCGCCTCATGGCACACCCGTCCATTTCACGAGCCATTGTCGTCGGTCTCAAGAACAAGCACTACGGCGAGGTAGTCGGCACCTTTGTTGAGCTGGTGGAGACGAGCGCGAAGCCATCGGACCAGGAGTTGCGCGACTGGGTGCGCAAGCGGCTGGGCGGGCACAAGTCGCCCACGCACATCTTTTGGCTTGGCGAGGGCGGCGTCCCGGCCACGGTGCCCTTGACGGGCAGCGGCAAGGTGAAGAAGTTTGAAATGGCCAAGGTGGGAGACGAGATGCTCCGCAAGGAGAGTGCAGTTGCGAAGCTGTAGAAAAGATATAGAGAAGAAAGATCTGGAGTTTGGAAAAGTGGGCTTTAGAGCTGCGAATAGAAGAACAGTGTATAAGAGAGACGGGAGGTATATACGTATAGATTTAGAGCCTTGTGATTTTTATGAACTGAATTGTATTTCGTGTTTGATTTATTTACTCAATCTGGAAAACAACAATTTTTGAACTAGTTTTGTTCGGCTCACGCACAGAAAAGGACACTATATACATATGATTTTGGCGCCTTGCCGATTCGTGCCTTTTTTTCTAACGGCACTTTACAGCTTAGGAACCAGGCCAATTCTCATGCCGCCCACAGCCTTTTCGCTCTCACCCAGCGGGCACAGCTGGAAGAAGCGGCCGCGGGGACAGCGCACAAAGGCACTGCGCTTGTGGGGCAGGTCGACAAACTTGTCGAGGCCAAAGCCGTGAATGAGGTCGTACATGACGACGGTCGAGTTGGTGTCCTTGGGCTCGCCCACCACCCACATGGTGCGCGGGTCGTCGAGGAAGAGGTAGTGCATGAGACTGCTCCACCAGGCCATTACACGATGGGGGCCGCGGAAGCGCACGTCGCCTACGAGGGAGTGGCGGCCGCGGTCAAAGTCTTGCGAGTCGTAGTAGCCGCCGAGTCGGTCCTCCTGTGAGTGCGTGTTAGTAATTGTTCATGTAAGTTTCCGGCGTTTACCGGGTTTACTTGCCTTGGCCCAGTATACTTCAAAGTAGGCAAAGTAGGCATCATCCCACTTGGCAAGAACGGCAACCTGGTGAGGATCCTCGTGGATGTTCTTGAGGTACTGGCGGTGCTCATCTAGAGTGCCAGTCTCGTTCCAGCCCTGAGAAACTCGAGGGTCGTTCTGCCACTCATGGAAGAGGCGCAGGTGCTCGGCGTCGGTGTAATCCAGCGAGACCATGGAGAAGGTCTCCTTGAGATGCGGGATCCATCTGCTGTATACGACTGCGCCAGGAGCGGGCTTGGCCGGGCGGATCGGGTGCCAGTACTGCTGGTATCGGCCGGGATCTTGCGGGTCGCCAGCGGATGCGACAGAAATGGTATGCTGAAGCGGCGTAAGAGGATACGAAGCCAGCGGGTTGGAACCCGGCAGCGACGAAGGCGACTCAGTAGGACACCAGATGGGCCGGGCGCCAAAGGGCGAGCCAGCGCCCTGCCAGAAGGTGCTGCGCAGACCAACCACGACGGCCTCGTCCGCAGAGCCGGGCGTGATGACGGTGGGCTGGGGACCCTGTGCCTGGCTCGGGTGCTCAATGGCGAGCAGGACGTCCTTGAGCTGCTGGGCAATTACACCGGCGCCCTGGCCCTTGAGCTCGAGGCGCACCATCTCCATGCCGGGACGAACGCTGTAGAGAAGATACAGCAGCATCCAGGCCTGGGCGAGTGACGGCTGAGCGCCATCCCAGCGGACAGAGGAGAAGGGAGAGCGGCGCGAGCGCGCCCAGGGGCTGTTGTTGGAGCTGGGCGGGAGCTCGCTGGACTTGAGGTCGAGAGGCGCCGAGAAGCACAGGCGGTTGGAATGCAGCTCGACTGGCGGGAGCTGGGCGCCGGCCACGCCCTCCTTGAGGACGAGGTGAAAAAAGGTAGCGTTCTCGCCAACGGCAGGGCAGGAGACCTTGCGGACGGTGTACTCCGTCTGGTACGGGTGCGGCAGCTTGAGGGCCGTCTCGCTGGGCGAGAGGGTCGAGAGGTCGACCAGAGACATGATGGGCTGTGTGCGTGTAAGACGCCGGTTTGAAGAGATCTCGGCCAAAAAGGAGTAAGCGATGGGAAGCAATTGATCAGATACGGCATACGAAGAAGCAGGAAACAAAAAGTTGACAGCAGGATGGCCGACTACGGATGAGACGTGGAGAGCTCCGCACATGCACATGCGACTTGAAGGACGGCCCGCGGGTTTGCTCTAGCTTCGGTATACGGCGTTTTCGAAGAGGAAAAGCCTAGCGTCCCGTTTCCCAAATTCCAGACATGACGACATGTCCGAGCAGGGTGGGCAATGCCGGGTTGCAACGGACTAGGTCGACCGGGGTTATGGGAGAGCCATTGGAGCATGGGAAGCAAGCAACGACAGATCAGCAAGGGAAAGCTGAAGCGGCTTTGCTCGTCGTTGTTCGACGGCGCACACGCCCCTCCCCTCACTCAGTTCCAGTGTCGACTATAGGTAGCACGAGTAAGGGTTGCATGGTGGGGTGAAGAGGGGGTACGAGTTGATGTGTGTTCACGCGCAGCGGGGGGAGGTGTGAGAGTTGGCAAGTTGGAGTTTGGAGCGAGTGAGATTGAGCAAGGTACCGGTACATGAGGTGTGTGGGGCGTCGGTAGTTTCTTGACCCTGGGCGGATGGCGGCGCAAGTTCCAGAGCAGCAAGATTCTGCGTGAATGGGGCCAATTAATATGACGACGCAAAAAAAAAAAATTGCAGCTGTGTGTACGAGTATTCTTTCCTTCTTCTCCTGTGGGTTTTTGCCCTGGCCAGCTCTCCACTTGGAGACGGCAGTTGGAGTCGCTCGGGGGGCGTGCGTGTTGAGCGGATTTTGTTTGCTACTGATTGATAAAGTCCTCGGCGCCGTGCGGGCCAGGTACGTACCCAGGAACTTTGTCCGAGCTGAAGGATCTGATAACTTTATTGGGGTGTGCCACCCGACGCTATGGATTCTCGGCTCCATGAGCCCAGTCGCACACTTTCGGAGGACAGTTTCTGCCAAATTGTGCGCTACGGTGCTAGTTACGTGACTGCAGGGTTGGCGCTAAATGCTACATTGCTTTTTTGTTGTATTCATGCTTCCCAAGCGTTGACTGAGAGTGCGTCCGCCATGTGAGACTAGGGCGCTACCTGTCAGATCGAATCTGCAGAGAATGTAACCTCACTAGGGTGCTTGGGAGTTAATTCCGGTAGCAGTTTTATCGCTTTTCGTATGTATTTCTCTTTGCGGCCCAAATATAGACAGGCCAAGTCATAAAAATTGGTGAAATTGTGCAGTGGCCGGATTCTGCCGCCTGGTGTTCTGGCTGAGCATACTGTGGCTGACTGCGTGGCTTGACCTGTCTCAGACAGCCACAAAGCACTTCCGCATTCAAACTCGAGCAAGACACCGCTGGTTTGGGCGTATGCGACAGAATGAAAAGAAATGGAAATTGTCGTGCCAGGACAGATTTGAGATAAGATTGATTACGGATTTTGAACATGGCGTTTCTCTTGCCAATTTTTTTCTTAATATTGTGGACTTGTTCTCATTTCCTAGCTGAATGACCAGATTTTACGTGCGGCCATACTGACTGGAATGACTTGCAAATCATACCACTGCTGCGGCAGGCAAGAAAAAATCCGTAAACTCTCCCACGGCGTCGGAAATAGACGGGGAGTGCCAGCCTTGTCGTCCACCGCCGACCGTTGACTGGTGGAAATCGAAGAAAAAACAAACCTACGGTCGCAAAGTTCAAGCTATTCATAGTCGGGCGCACCCTACCCAATATGGTTTCGCGTGGGATTCTTAGCCGCAGGAGCAGGAACAATAGCTATAGGTACCAGCCATGTCGAGCCAAAGGACCGCCGAAAAAGTGTGCAAGAGGCCATTCAAAATAATTCCATCTCCGGCCAGCTTCTGTATTTAACTCCAGTTCCTTTCTTCATCTACATTTCTCTTCTCCTTGATCGTCTGTTGCATCCACTTGTATTGCGTTTGCTCTTCCCGTTTCGGCTGCCCCGCGTTTGTCTCACCCAAAGTGCTTGCCGTCTACCCGAAGTGGTGCTGTTTTCGGTGCCCACCACGCCATCTGATTGGTAGATTCCGCTTTTTCCCTGCGCTTTTCCGGGCTTGGACCCTTGCTCCCCTCCCGCGTCGCCAAGTCGATCCCTTGGCCTTGCTGCAATCGGGCAGCCCGAATCACAATCAGATTTGTGATTTTCCTTCTTATTCCTCGTCTCCCACACCTCTAGGCCACCTTTGCCTTCCTTTCTTTTTCATCCCCATCTTCAATCTTGTATTGGTTGACAGGAAATCCAATATTCCAGGCGCAAGAGCCCTACCGCCTTTGAAACAAAAATGTCGGTCGAACCAAAATCGTTCCTCGGCGATGGCGCCACCAACGAAAACAACACATCCGCCAGCCCCGTCCATGACTACGACCTCGCCGCCAAGGAGCTCGCGACCGTCAACGCTCAGCATGCGAGCGACAATTCCTCCTCGGCCGGTGGCTGGGACAGCGACGAGCCCATTGACCCCGAAGCCCAGGCAGGTGTCCAGAACATCGAGGCCACGGCCGCCGTCTGGACCACCGCCTCGCTCATCCTCGCCTATGTCATGATCTGGGTCGTCTACTTTGTCGACTCGATGCAGCAGGGCGCCACGGGCGCGCTGACCCCATACGTCACCTCAGACTTCCAGAGCCACTCTCTCACGCCCACTGTCAACATCATGAGCAACATCATCGGCGGCGTCTTCAAGTTGACCATCGCCAAGATTCTCGACGTTTTTGGCCGGCCCCAGGGCTTCATGCTGTCCGCCTTGTTCGCCACGCTCGGCCTCGTCATGATGGCCGCCTGCCGCACCGTCTCAACCTACGCCGCCGCCCAGGTCTTTTACTGGGTCGGCATGAACGGCATCAGCTACAGTCTCTCCGTCACCCTCGCCGACATGTCGTCCCTGCGCAACCGAGGACTGGCCCTCGCCTTTGCGACTTCGCCCTACATCATCACCGCGTGGCTGTCCGGCCCCATCTCGGATGCCTTCCGCACCGGCCCTGGCTTCCGCTGGGCGTTTGGCGCCTTTTCCATCATCACCCCCGTCGTCACCACCCCGGTCTTTTGCCTCTTCATGTACAACTACCTCAAGGCCAAGCGCCTCGGTGTTCTCCCCAGGCGGCCCAAGAGCGGCCGCTCTCCGCTGCAGTCCGTCCTGTACTACTGTCGCGAGTTTGATGTGGTCGGAATCCTGCTTCTTTCCGCCGGCATCGCCCTGTTCCTGCTCCCCTTCAACATATACTCGCACCAGAAGGAGGGCTGGCGCGCGCCCATCATTATCAGCTTCCTCA
This sequence comes from Lecanicillium sp. MT-2017a, assembly GCA_003056585.1. Lineage (NCBI taxonomy): Eukaryota > Fungi > Ascomycota > Sordariomycetes > Hypocreales > Cordycipitaceae > Lecanicillium > Lecanicillium sp. MT-2017a. Next base: position 97,916 of record PXYN01000365.1, read on the forward strand.
TCATCGGCCCTGCCCTCATTGTGGCCTTTGCCGTCTGGGAGAAATGGTATGCACCTGTCAAGTTTATTCCGTACGAGCTGCTTCTCGACCGCACCGTCGTCTCCTCCTGCGTCCTGGCCGCCACCACCTTTATTAGCTACTTCATCTGGGACGCCTACTTCTCCTCCTTCCTCCAGGTCGTCCCTAACCTCAGCTACGTCCACGCCACCTACGTGACCAGCATTTACAATGTTGGCTCGTGTCTGTGGTCCCTCGTCACGGGCATCTGGCTGCGCTACACCGGCCGCTTCAAGCCTGCCGTCTTGTACTTTGGCCTGCCCATGACCGCTCTCGGTGTCGGCACCATGATCAAGTTCCGCCACCCCGACGTCAACATTGGCTACATTGTCATGTCCCAAATTTTTGTCGCCTTTGGCGGCGGAACCATGGTCGTCTGCCAGGAAGTCGCCATCATGAGCGCCGCCAAGCACCAGCACGTTGCCGTCGTCCTCGCCATCCAGGCCATGGCCTCGAGCATCGGCGGTGCCATTGGTCTGAGCGTCAGTGCGGCCATTTGGCAGGCCGTCTTCCCCGGAAAACTGCGAAAGTACCTTCCCGCCAGCGAGATGCCCAACTTTGACAAGATCTACGGAGAGCTCCCGGTGCAGTTGTCGTATCCTGTGGGCAGCGAAGCGCGCACCGCCATTCAACGTGCGTATGGCGATAGCCAGCAGATGATGCTGATTGCTGCCACGGCAATCTTGGCGGTTGGTTTTGTTGCTGTTGCTTTCTGGCGCGATGTCAATGTCAAGAAGATCAAGCAGGTCAAAGGCCGCGTGTTTTAATCGTACAAGTTGAATGGCATACAGTCACTGCATAGTTGAAGCGTTTTGAATCTTTCTTACATATTGTGTCACTCATGTACATATTTTATATTTTTGAATAAATTGACATCAGTATCTCAAAAACTTCATTCTATAAATTGACCAATCTGTGGTATTTTTACACCGCAAGTCTTGTGTCAAAGCAAACCAAACAAAAAAGCAATAAACCGCTAAACGCCATTTCCCTTCCTCCATTTATAACGCGGTTATTCCCAGAATCAAAACCCATGAATCTACGTATAAGCGGCTCTATGCTTCCTGCTCCTCAGCCACAACGGCGACAATCTCGTCCTTCTTTCCACCAAGCTGCATGTAATTGTAGCAAACTGAGAGCCCAAAATATTAGCTTGAAGAAATAGATCAAAGGCAAAGAAATATAAAAACTTACTCTCAAAGCCCAAATCACCACGGAAATACGCCTGCATGACGTCCTCGCCGGAGATGGTGCCCGAGTCGGGACTGTACGCCACCGCCTTCTTGCCGACGGCGAGGCCAATGACGGGCGGGAACTCGGTGAACTCCTTAAAGGACGCTTGGTAGCCGGTGACGCGGTCGCGCAGGATGGTCTGGTGGATGTTGTGGGCGGCGTAGTGGCCGCCGTGCATGGCGCCGCCGCAGCGCTTGATGCCGGACCACTTGGCGGCGTCGCCGGCGCAGAAGTGGTATTCGGCGTTGGGGGTGCCGTCAACAAGGGTGAGGCTGTAAAGTGAACGTTAGCAAACATCCCACGTATACAACTATTCATAGGAAAAAACATACTTGGGTCGGATCTTGACGTAGTTGTCCTCATCCAGGGCCGACAGCGGCATGTACGTCGCCGTAGACGCCGGGCGAGAAATGGCCATGACGACCTCGCTCGCCACCATCTTGTGGCCATTGGTAAACTCCACCTCGTACTTTGTGCTGCCGTCCGTCGTCTCGACCTTGCTCGTCTTGGCCAGCCGGTGCTCCATGAGGCAATGCACGCCCGACTCCTTGAGCAGCTGCAGCGCGGTATCCTTGCACTCGTCGGACAGGCCCTCGGAGGAGAGCAGCTTGTCGCGCGAGTGCGCAAGCGTGACGTCGACGTGCGGCTGCGTGACCTTGAGCTCGGCGGCCATCTCGATGCCCACGGCGCCGCCGCCGACGACGAGCACGCCGTGCGACGAGTTGCTGACGGCGTGGATGTGCTCGCCCGCCTCGATGAGGTACTGCTTGCGCGAGAGGCTCTGCGGGACCACGGGCCAGACGCGGCGCAGGCCCGACGCCGCGACCAAGAAGTCGTAGCTGTGCACCGTGGCTTCCTTGGTGGCGGCGTCCAGCGTCGTCGCCGTCTTGGCCTCGCAGTCGACGGCGGTGACGCTGCCCATGACTACCTTGATGCTCGGGTGCTGCAGGGCGGGGATGTCTGAGAACTTGACCCAGGCCTTTTTGGCGTATTCTGCGTCGGCCAAGGCCAGTGGTGAGCCGATGAGGTGGTCTTTTTTCATGCTTTGTTAGTCTTTATAACTTTATAAAACCAGGCTGCGCATGGGAATGCTGGGACACGTACAGAAGCCGTCTCGCTCATCGGCAATTGTAATCTCCAGATTTGCATTCTTCAGGTCCTCATGGTGCGGGTACTCGGGGTCTCCTGACATGCGCGGCTTCTGGCCATCAGCCAGATCCAACAGGTTAAGCGCGGCAGAGAGTCCAGCATAGCTGCCGCCGGCGATGAAGATGCGCACCGGCGCCGTCGAGTCGGGAAGCGAGCCCATGTTTGTAGAAGAAGTCTTGGGATGCAACGATGATGCAGCAACAGCAACAGCAGCAGAATGACGCGAGGAATGAAAGGAGCAAATGCTGAAAGGAAACAGAGATGTGCAACACGATGCCAATAATAAGAACGGGGTACGGCGAGAGGGGTCCGCCGAGGGCAGCCGGTGAGAATGACGGCGTTGGCGCTGGCAGCGGAGACTTTGCGCCGCGGCGGGTCTGCTGGAGAAGGAGGCGTGCGGGTGGGAGCACGAGGGTAGGGAACGGCGAATAGGATTCGGCAGCGCGGACGGTACGGGAAAGGGATGAAGGTGTTGGTGAGAAAGTCTGGCAAACGATCTGATAACAGGAAATATGCTTCTGTTGGGGAAACCGATGAGGTAATGAGGAGAGGCAGCGGCCATGGAGGAGGCGAAAAAAGGGCGGGCGGTGTTGGGCTGCAACAATATAAAAGGCTCGGAACGCGGGCTACAGCACCCCCCGAAAAAAAGCCAAGGATCTCTCAACAGCTGGTATGTGTCAAGGGGTGGTGGAGGCGACGGCGCAATGGACTGGGATTGTAGAGGGAAATAATTAAAGATGCCAAGGTACGGGCATGTTGCTTTATAATACGGAGAGAAGGCTACAACATTGCTTTATTTCGGATGTATCGGTGGACGTCGCATAGACAGCAAACGCGTACAGACCACGATGAATTGTTTTTTTCTAGAAAGCCCATCGTCATAAAGACAAGAAAATGAAGGCGATGAAAATTTGTGGGCTGCGGAGGAGAGAGAGAATACGGTGGCTTGATGAGGAGATGTGGTGAGACGGCGCCTGCTCGTCGGCGCACGGCGGCCCAGCCCTTATCTGATCCGAAACTTGCAGCCGAGCAGTGGGTGTGATAGGTGCGCTACTCGTACGAGCACCAGGCTGCCTCTTTGGTGGGAAAAGTAAGGGAAAAAGCACGTGGAAGATGGACGTTTTGCACAAGGCTACGAGGGTGACAAGATAAATGCCAAGTCCTCGTAAAAGGGAAAAAAAAAAAATTTAAAAATTAAATCAACGGGTGTACGGAGAATGTTGAGCCGAGTTGGAGAAAGTGGTTCGACACTCGCTCGGAAGCCCGACGTCGGCGACCGTTGTTGATCTGATAACCCAACCAGCCCCCATCCAGCCAGGGCCACGTTTTTCTCTCTCCTTCTCGACCCTTGATATTTTGTATTTCAGTCTAAAATTGGGGGGTGTGAATACTGTACTTGTACATCTATCCATGCTCGCCCTGGATGCCGAGGATGAGCCATTTTCACCATAGACGCGCCATAATATAATGGATTCTGTGTCTCCGTTTTGTGTGCGCGTGTGCGACCCCTCCCCTCCCGTCTCCTCTCTGTCAGGCGGCCGAAAGAAATTATCTGATCCGTTGCCCAGCCCCACCACTGTGCCACTTGGAAACGCCGCCTCCTGCTAATCAATCAAATCAATCAGCTGGGTCCCGGCTTTTTCCTCTCGTGAGAATTCCATGCACCACAGTATTTTTTCCGGCCCCCCCCCCCCCCCTCTCCCCTCCCCTCCCCCCTTCCCCCCACCCCCACCCTCCCCCCCCTCCCCCCACCACACACACTCTCCCCCCCACGCCCCTCCTCTCTTCCATCCTTCTCCTCCTCCCTCCCTACTCTCCTCACGTTTCTCATCTCTCTCCCCTCACCCGCTTCGTCCATCGACACGTCCCTGCTCACC
>PXYN01000366.1:0-37676 GCA_003056585.1 Lecanicillium sp. MT-2017a
GGTTTAGAGATGGAGACACAAGGCAGAAAAATGAAAAAAAAAAAAAAAAAAAAAAAAAAAAAAAAAAGCTACTGGGATAAGGATTAAAAAACAAAAAAAAAAAGAAAGGGAAAAAAAAAAAGAAAAATAAAAAAAAAACACAAAAAAGAAAGGAGCAAAAAAAAAAGACAACAACAAAAAAGTACAGGGAAAAAAAAAAAAAAAAAAAAAAAAAAAAAGCATTTTGAGGGTGGGCTAGTGACCGCGGAACAGGAACTGCATATCCTCGGGACTCAGAGACTCCATGGCCTTGTCGTCGGCGTTAACAGTCGAGTGAATCATGTTCGTCTTCTTCTCCTGGATGAGCACCATTCTGCTTTCGACCGAGTCTTCGATGCAGAGTCGCGTAATTGTGCAGGGTCGTGTCTGGCCGATGCGGTGGCAGCGATCGGCCGACTGCCATTCTGCTGCAGGGTTCCACCACCTAAGAGACAAGTTAGTATCGGGTTAATCTTTGGTGTAATATGGTATAACGTACGGATCAACGATAAAGACTCGCGACGCTTCAGTCAGGTTGAGAGCAACGCCTCCTGCCTTCAGAGAAACAAGGAAACACTCAACGTCCACATTATTCATAAAGTGCTCAATGGACGCCTGGCGCTGCGCTGGCGTCATGCTACCGTCCAACATGACCGTCGTAATGCCCGCTCGTCGAAGTCGCCACTCAATGAGCTGCAGCATGGTCGTAAACTGCGAAAAGATGATGGACTTGTGCGATGCATTGTCCGAGCGAAGCTTGTGCAGCTCGTGAACGAGGAGCTCAATCTTAGAGGAAGACGTCCAATTCTCCATCTTGATACGATTGATGATAGAGGACTTCTTCATAAGCGTCTCGTCTTGCTCAATCTCGGGCTGCTCCAGGTCAATCGCGAGTGGAATGTGGCAGCGCGGGCAGTCTGGCTCGTCGGTTGAGCGCACGTAGCTGGCGACGCATGTGCGGCAAAAGTCGTGCTTGCAGCGACTGCGCACCGTGTCTTCGGCCGGCTCATCGCAGATACAGCAGACCAGAACATTCTGTCCGCCTTCCGCATTCTTCTTGAGGATAAGATCTGGGTGGTCTGCCACCTGTCGCATCTGCATAATAAGGCCGAAAATATTGGCATAGTTGTTGAGTAGCACACCCTGTGCGACATAGGTGTCAAACTTGCGCTGACCATTCGTCATGATACTGTTGGCTAAGTCATTTTCTTCCTCGCCAAAGAACTGCCTGTCCACATAAATTTCTTTGACAGGCAGCTCCATGGAGTTGGTGTGATCCTTCTTCAATCTTCGAAGCATAATGCGTTCAGTCATGAGACGCAACTTACGGAAGGCCTCTCGACCTGGGCCGAGATTGCCAAACTTTTGAATGGGATTGAGCAGCTCTTGGTTGAACACAGACACGTGCTGCATGGCACCATGGTCACATCCCCGGCAGCGACTGTTTTCGTCCATATTCCACTCTAGCTGAGAGCAGCTACACTTCTTGCAAAGGTATGATGCGAATGGCCGAATGTTGAGAAATCGGATCAAAGAAAAGAACTCGCCAATTCGGTTTTGAAGAGGCGTACCAGTCAAGCACCAGCGATAATTGGTGGATAGGGCAAAACACGCCTTAGCTGTCATGGTTGTTCGGGTCTTGATGGAGTGCGCTTCGTCGAGAATAATGCGGTGAAAGGTGATTGCATGAATGATGCTCTTCTCCTTATAGATGCCGTCCTTGCGCTTGAATCCACGCTCTTGCTTTCTGTAGATGGACTCAAGACTGTTGTACGACATCATAATCACGTCGTATTTTTTCAAGTCCTTGACAGTCATGCCCTTCGTCTTCTGGTTCGTACCGTGGAAGACAAACGTTTTGAGCGTGCCGTCCGTATATGAGCTGATTTCCGATTGCCACTGCATTAATGCCACGGGAGGGACAAGCACTAAAGAGGGTTGCTTCGCGGGGTAGTCCGACATAATCAGCGAGACGGCCTGAATAGTCTTTCCAAGACCCATTTCGTCACCAAGGAGGCCTCCTTTCCATTCCATCTTCTCCATCTCCTTCATCCAAGCTAAACCTTCAAGCTGAAAGGGCTTGAGGCGCCGCGATATGCTTGAAGGTTGCTCGGCAATGCCAGCATTTAGCTTTGGCATCGCTTGAAGGTCAGTCCACATTGTCTTAAGTTCCGGATGATGTGCCTCGAGACGATCCCGCTCCGTTTCAGCGCGTCGCTTATTTCCCCGCCTGTACGCCCGTCGTGAGGCTGCAAGCCGTTGTAGATCTGTTCCGTCTTGCCCGCCGTCCTCTTCATCACTGCTAGCGTCTGAATCAGCTGCAGACTGAAAGGCAGATTCCTCGCTATGGATACTGATAATGTCCATGCTCTGTTCAGACTGCGCCCCCAATGGCGTACCGGTGCCACTGCTCGGTATCACACGACCCGATCCTCTACCGGCCCGTCTTCTCGCTGCCGGTACTGGTTTGGCCTTGGCTGGTTGCTTGCCTTTGCGCTTTGACAGCGGTTCTTCATCACTCGATATCTCGAAGACAGATTCGTCCAGCTCACTAAGCTCGTCCGAATCCGAGTCAGAAATCTCCACAGGAGTTTCGCCTTTGACAGAGGCAAGATCATCAATCTCCAGAGCCGCCCCAGCAGCATATTCTGCATCCATGTCGATATCTGAATCCGGCACGTCTTCTGAGTCCGGGATAACCCGGTTTCGTTTCAGCGGGCGGTTATTTGACACTGCCGACATTGTGTTTGCGCGCTCTCGTTTGATAGGCGCGCGGGTAGGAATAGGGTCGGAGAACATTTCCCTGCCTGCAGGTTGCTTTCCTTTGCGCTGAAGTGAGGGCAAGGACGGTTGGCTTGGTATCTCTTTGCTGAACTCTTCCTCTTGCAACCGCCGGGCAACCTTGGCATCGGGTGAATCATCCGAAAAGTCTTCTTCCTTTTCATCTGAATCATGTATGACATATTCCTCTTTGACCTTGGGGTTGAGAGAATACTTGCTGTGCTTCAGTGCCCGGTCTTTGTCTGCCTGCGACATGGCAGGTAGATGCACTTCAATGGAAGTAGACAGCTTGGAATCCGAGGGAGTAGGAACTTTACTTGTGGCCGGTGTCGAGTAGCTACCCTCATCGGAGCTAAGATCAATAGGCGTAGCAATTGATGAGACAGTTTCGCTACCAAGCCCAGATACCCGTCGTTTGCACACTTGAGATCGGCTGGGGGCAGGGCTGGGTGCAGGGGAGCTGTTATTGCTCGCCAGTGCTGACACTCTGGTTGATCTTCTTCTGTTGGCTGTTGTAGATGCATCTAGTAATTGTAAGCGTGCGTTTGGGTCCAGCTGCTAGAAAAATGAACTTACCAGTCGGTGCCGGCGAGGAAGCATTGCCCCCGACCGAGGCTCTAGTGCTTCGAGGCATGTTGAAGGCGAGTGAATGTACAGAAAACACCCGTTTGTGCTTCAAAAAACGGAAAGAAGACTTTAGAGGCTCAGCTGAAGAGAAAAAAACGGCTCAGTCACAGCAATGGCTCGTAAAAGGCAAACGGGGGTACTGCCGCCGGGAATGCCGCCGCCGCTGAGGTGAGTGAGTGAGTGAGACTTTATGTGGCGATGTACTTAAGGGCCAAGGTTGGATTCGCCACTCAGTCGAACATCAAACGAACTCCAAACAGTGATTCGAGCAGTGTAGTAACAGGGTAATGCTCAGGGAGCCATTGCTCACGACTTAAGGGGGCAATGCGGTGAAAAAGAAAAACATCAAGCCAATGAATCGCACCGAGTTTCGGTCCTGATCACCGTGACTACCAAAGTGCATTCACAGTGCCGGGAGGCAAGGGCGGCACTCATGCGTCCACTTTACATGGCGAGTCGTGCTAGCCGAGACAGGCTAAAGAGGCAGTGCGGGGTACCTTGCGCACAGTCTGACGAGCACACCATCCACCAGGAAATAGTCTATCAGTGTGCACAAGCACAGTGTGAATTGGGTAATGAAAATTGTGCTCCGATCACATGACACCGTGTTAGTACCGCGCTTGCCACCGACACGGTGCTGCGTTTGCACTGGGTAAGTCTCTTGGAAGTGAACGCCACCGAGCCAGTCACCGTGAACCACCCCCTGCAGTTCTCGTCACAGATTTGGATTTAGGGGGTATGCCTCTTTTCCTTTCAGATCGAAACCTTTAGAGAGTTGATCTTTGTAAAGGCAGGCGTTGTTTATCGTGACTACTATGTAAGCCGCTAATGATAGCCCGTCGCTGTCATCGATACTAATAGAAGCGGCAGGGCTCGCCGAAGAAGTGCGGCAAACGGCGCAAACGCCGCCAATGGTGCCGGCACGGCCAATGGCAATAATGACAATGACCAGAACAACTCCCCAAGGCCGACTCGGAACATAACAGGACCGTGAGTTCAACCACGTCACTGAATTATCTGAAATTGACCTCTGACCCCCAACAGGCAATCCGCCTTGACGGACTTCTTGGCTGTAAGCAATTTCTAAGGTTATACACAGCTTATTGCACTAGCTAACATCAAGCAGTCACATAATATATCTGCAAGGCAGATTCGCGATGATGCAGAGCTTCGACGGCAGCAGGCCATCGATCAGGCACAAGAAAATGGAGACTCTCCCGTTCTCGCAGAGTCAAGCGCAGCCGGCGCGCGGGCTAATCGAGCAGACAATGATAAAAGGTCTGCAAAGAAGAAGGAAGAAATGAAAGCCATTGAGAAGATCAAGTCGAGCAAGTCATTCAAAAAGCGCAAGAAGCATGCCGGGGATGACGAAGATGAAGACGATCTTGCGCGCGCCATCTTCGAACAGAGCCATGCCCCTCTGCCAGGTCAGATGGAAAACTGTGAAATCTGCAACAAACGTTTCACAGTCACCCCCTACTCCGTGGCAGGGCCCAATGGCGGTCTTTTGTGTGCTCCATGTGGTCGTGAAGTGGCAAAGGGGCGCGAGGGGCAAAAACCGACCAAGAAGAAGCCTCGCAAACAAACCGGAGGAGTCGGTTCCAGACGCACCGTCCAAAGTCGCATACTGGACGGCGACTTCGGCACAAAGAGCTTGGCCACGCTTTGTGTGCAGACTCTGGCCAAGAATGTTGACATGGCCGACAGTCTTGGTGACCTCCCCGAACACCTTGTCGATAAAATTGCTCGCATCTTCTCAAAACGTCGACTGCTACGGCCCGAGACTCTTCCGCTTTTTATCCAGCCTGCCACAGAAAGAATACACATCTACGACGGTGCGCGACTGGGAGAGCAAGATCTTGTCAAAATATTCCAAGTCGCCTCGAACCTGAAGCATTTCAAAGCACGTTGCGCCATTCAGTTCAAAGACGAAGTCATGGACTACCTCCTCACGCGCAATACCAAACTTGAATCATTCTACCTGCACGGTGCAAACCTGCTGAGTGAAACAAAATGGCACGAGTTCCTCGCCGCAAAAGGCGACGAGCTCCGCGGCTTACAAGTATACTACACCGATCTACACTTTGGCGACGACTCCATATTGGAGCTGCAAAAACACTGCCCAAACTTGGAACGGCTTAAAATCGAAAACAACCAAAAGCTATCCGAGAAGGGCGTGAAAGCTATTGCCAACTTGACGAGCCTCGAGCACCTCGGTTTGCAACTACAGAAGCCAATCTCGTCCGAGTCAGTGGCAGCCTGCATCTTAGGCACTGGCAATACTCTCAAAACTCTTTCACTAAAGATATTTGAGCAAGCAGGAGATGATGTGCTCACTTCTATACACAAGACTTGCCGCTCTCTTGTCAAGTTACGCATTACCGACAGCGAAAAAATGACAGACCAAGGTTTCGTCAATCTTTTCACCGATTGGGAGAATCCTTCGCTGCATTTCATCGATCTCCAAAAATGCAGGCATGTCGATGCAGCTCGGCCGCGTGAGAATGCCGACAATGTTGGCCTTTGCAGTGAAGGCTTCAAAGCGCTGATGGCACACTCGGGAAGCACAGTGCAGAATCTCAACGTCCATGCTTGTCGTCATATTTCTCAAGAAGCTTTCGAGCAAGTATTTAATGAGCACGCGCATTACCCAGAGCTGAAGAAGTTGGAAATCAGCTTCTGTGAAGAAGTAACCGACTTCATTCTTGGTTGCATCTTCCGCGCATGCCCTAAAATCAAGGAGGTCAACGTCTTTGGCTGCATGAAGGTCAAGGACGTCCGTGTGCCACGTGGTGTTATTCTCGTCGGCGTACCGAATGCACAGGGTATGGTTACCGAAGGTATGGACTAATGCATGGACAATACAACCCATGATGCAGGTGGGAATTTTACGGCTGCTTCAGGGTTCTAGTTTGCACGGCTCCTGTGAACGGCCATCATGCAGCTAATGGTCTGGTGAGACGGAGCGGGGGTAACGAATATGATGTAGCGAGTCGGATTGCATGCCTACACACCAATGGGGAGAAGTGGACGGGGACAAAGGCGTTGTTTGCTTTTCCGAATGACATGAGTTTTGGTGATAGCGCCGGGCGATTATGCTGTGTCCTACTTTCAGGGCTTTTGCTCTTCCTTCTAGGGGTGTTAGGGTTTATGATCTTTGCATTTTGATATAGGGTTGCACGCGGATGAGTCAAATGACACAGCATATTATGCCACTTTTATAGATTGACGGTCCACACAACGTATGATTGGTGCATTTATGTTCATTGGCACAGCCTCTGCATGCCGTAATACTTGCTCTTGGCAATTATAGTAATGCCGCTGTAGTATCGGGAATGTGACCGCCCTGCTATTAACCAGCAATGACCACTACGAAAGGTGTCATTTTCAACTTTTTGTGAGGAGAATCTATGCAGCAAGATGTTTATGTACTATTTCGATATACAGATATGTACATGCCTAGTATAGGCGGATAAAAATATACACTTGATCAAACGCAAAAAACGAAAATAAACGCAAGACGCAAACTGGTAGCTTTCGCAATAAGTTCGTAAATAAAAGGTCGCAGAAAACAAATCATGACTTCATGAGCATATGTACCCCATAATGAGCCTCGAGTATGTCAAACAGTCCATAGCGGTAAGGCTCTATGCATTGCCGTTATTGACGAGGTCCTGGTCCTGCTGGCTCCAGTCATTGAGACGCTGCTTGAGCTCCTCATCCGACGGGTCATCGCGCTTCCAGCGGAGAGGGAAGGGAGCGCAGCCGGTCGTGTCACCCATGTAGTGCAAGTGGGCAATGATGTCGAGACCAAAAGTACCCGCATTGCAAAGAATGTTGGCGATGCCATTGCAGATGCGAATGTCGCCGGGGAGGTAGTCAATCGACGACGAGCCGCGGCTGGTCAGCCAGTACTCGGGCGAGGTGTGGCGGTAGCCAAAGATGATGGGCGGCAGGCGCGGGACGGGATCAGCCTCGTGCGTGACGCGGAACATCTTGCCTGGCTGGCTGGTGGCAAAGTTGGCAAACTTGTCGTTGCCGACGCGGGGCGAGCCGTACGTGTAGACGTCGCACGCGTAGCCGGCCTGGCGGAGGTACGCGGCGCCCAGGTGGGCGACGGCGCCGCCGAGCGAGTGGCCGGTGATGACGACCTTGTAGCTCGGGTTGGCGGTCAGGCCCTCGTGGATGGCGCTGGTGGCAGTGTGGGCGATTTCGTCCCAGGCGTCGGCGAAGCCGGTGTGGACCTTGCAGCCGCGGGTGAGGCTGCAGTCCTTCATTTTGAAGATGATGTCTGTGATGAAGTTGCGGATGTTGTTGCTGCCGCGGATGGAGACGACAATCTCGCGGCGGGCGTCATCAACGGAGGCGTAGCCGGCGATGCCAGTTCGTGAGCCACTTGAAAGTAAGTTGTCAGTTATGTTGGTTCTTCGACTGCAAAAGTGTTGTTGCCGGTTGAGGGACTAGCCACATACCTGAATATATCTATAATGGAGGCCCCGTTGCGCTGAACGTCGTCACACTCTCCACTGCAGGCAACTGAGTCTCCAGGCCGAGTGTCTTCTGAGTTGCAGTACGCAGCAGCTGCATGCTGTGAATAAAACTTGAAGTTTCCAAAGTCTGTCGTGCCGACACCTTCTAAGCCGGCTATCAGTATTTTGCTTCTTTTGATTAGGATGTATGTTCCGTGTCAACTTACGTCTCTTGTCCAAAGCATCCGCATATGGTGAGAGTGGGCTGCCAACCACCAGGGCGGCAACGGAGAGAATAGCAACGGGGAGCATTGTGTAAGAGTATGGGGTTAATTGGTTGGCCCGTTGGAAGAGGAAACACAAGATATAACGGTAGCAGGGTCGAAGACACACAATCAAGCCACGTCCGTCAAGTACAGACAGGGATTGGTGATATGCCGGTGCTCGAGCCTGATACCGTAAAAGTGGCTTTTTCTTCGAGGGTGATGAACGATCTTATATATCGGTTCCAGGTCAGGCGCGTGGGAAAGGGCGCTTCGCATGCTACGCCTTCAAAAAGCAACTACTATGTAATAAAGTGACTGCTCGTATGTGCCGTCCCGGAGTAAAGCTCCATATGCCCACCCAAGACGTTCCAACCGGACTGGACCAGACAGCATTGAATAGGTCGAAGGCCCATCTAAACTACGAGCTTCCCCGCGTTCTGCAAGGATCCTTTTGTCCCAAGAGCAACTAGTTCGGGTAGCCACGACGGTGCAGTGCCCCAGCCCACGTATGTGCACCAATCTTGCGGGGTCAATGTGGGCAAACCTGTCACCATGCAACTACCTGCTCCGTACGGAGTAGAGAAAAAGCCAAGCAAGCGACAACTTGCGTGGTGGGCGCTGCGTGCAACTTTTCGGGAGTACTGCCGTGTGCGGATTAGCTGGAACTAGTGCGGCCGCAGGATACAGGGGTTGGCGACCAAATCTGGCAATTCGGCGCTTCTCCAGCCCCCAAAGCCATCGTTCCATTTACCCCACAGTGGTCCTCGTGGCACCTGTACAGGGATTCAATCCATGGAGCATCATGCAAGTTGCCCGCTGGGTTGGGAGAATTGACGACGGGGTTAGAGCAGTATCAATGCAGGGGGAGAGCCAACTAGACTTGCAACAGAATTTCATAGCTGTCCTGTAGAGCTCCCTTCCAATTACTGTATGTATCGGCTTGAACATGACGCAGTTTCACGGGCGAGTGGGAGTGCAAGCCACAGCGGAGGAAGCAAGCGAACGCCCGATTCCAGTAGAATGAAACGGGCTTGCCAACTGCCGGCGGTTCATCATTGTGGCTGGGCTGAAAATGATGTTTCGGAAGAGTAGATGCCAAGTCAGCAGTGCGAAATAGAGCCCCAACCTATGCGCCAACTTTGCTGTTACTCATGCACTTGAGCGCTTCGACTCGACCTTTCGCTGCCACCGGACGCAGCAAGCACATGTTAGCTTTGCCTGTCAGCTTCGGCTCCGAATGGTGGCGCTCGCCAGAAGCCAATTGAACCGCCCGCTTTCACTTGGCCTGTTTGTAATTTCTTGTTTCCGTCCATAACGGCCGCTCTCTTGCGGTAGACTAGACAACCTTCTCCATGATGGCTTTGACAACGAAACGATAGCGCCGGGGTAGGCACCCAAGAAAGAATAACTTGGTCCCCGAAGTGACTTGGCGATGTCGGCTCGAGAGTAAACACGAAAACGAGAAGACTGGCAAACTCAGGTGTTCACCGCCACCAGAATTTCAGCTTCCAATATGGGGTAACCATCCGGATTTGTGGGTTGGCGGAGACTTCAAGATGCAGGAAATTGTTCCCTTGCGGGGTGGGTTCGGTGATAGCAACATGGCGTGACGCCGTACTTTTACTTTTTCCAAGGATGGGCGTATTCGAATGGTCTTTGAGATCTGATTCGGTATTCAAGCAGACTGAACTTTTTCACCTGCGCAACCCATCTGCGCCGCCTTACGTGGAGAATAGTATGCAGGTTGAGGCTTCCTGGCTATGAATGAGGCGGTCTTGTAAATATGACAATTCAGTTTTGCTTGGAGCGTCTAGATTTGGATCTCGGTTGCGCGTTATGAGATGTGACAACTCTCCGCTGTCTGCTACATGACTGTTCCGTTCATATTCAGATCCAGCTTTCAAGGTAGCAGATGAGCCACCAGTGAGGATGCACATGGAGGTGTGGTCTGCGTGTAAACTGTGACCTGACAGCAAGCCGTTTACCCCGCATTGGGTCGAACAACTAGCATAGCAGCAACGAGTATTGCCACTAGTAAATTAATAGCAATTCCTATACAGTATTTGTAAACTCGCCGAGAATTTGTTTACTATGGCGCGGAGCTGAATTGTTCCTTTCCCACGGGGCCAAGTTTGCCCGAGCGGCTTGTGCGGCGGGAGAGCACCACCGGGGCCGGAGGTGTGAGTGGGCAGATTTCCAAACTGGGACCCATGCCCGGGATGGGTGAATCGTGAAATGGCGTCTTGTTCAATCGGGCCCTTGCTTGCATTGTCATGATGCGCATCAAGCTCTCAGTTTGGTTTACCTTTCCATCCGATAGCTGCAGGAGAATCGTCATCTAGCTTCATTACTCGGGCGAACGGCTTTCCACCTTTGCTGTCGTGGGAAAACGGTGTGGTCGCATGCATGCTTAGCCGAGGAACAGATCGTATTCGCAACGTATTAGTCTATGGCTTTCCTTTTCCTTGTGATTTTCTCGTAGAAACATCAGCAGAACTCAGTCGACAGCCTACCGCTTTGCCAGTTATTTCGGCTCGAAACACCGAAACAACCGAACACCATGCTGACCAGTGGCTTGAAACACGTTGCCGGGCTTCCGCGTTAGTTGATGCATCACTCTGCTCGGGGGTACTCGCCTTGTTGCCAAGATGCCGCTGCTGTCGGTGGCACGCATGAACCGCTTAGCTCTGCGCCAGCACAACTTGTCGCGTGCCATTGCAGTCTATATGTGTTGGGTTTGCCAATAGCAGAAACGGCAAACGGCCCAGGTATTACTCTATCAGGCCAGCATAACTGCCAGGTGCCAAAAGGTGTCGCCAGCTGGCAAGCATATCCGCTCACCTGATAGGCTCAACCCAGCAAGGATTCCAACAGATCCAAGCACCAACGCCATCGATCAGAAACCGAAAGTAGCCTGCCACGCGACAATTCATTCCCTGTCTCCCTTTCACGCAGCGTCGCATGGCTCTCGTGTCAAAATGATTGCCCCGCACATGCCGACGTTCTATATTCTTTCCGAGCAGAGCACCGCTGGACCACACTGCCTATTCTGGGACTCACCGCCGCCAGCGTGGCACCAATGGGACGCTACGCGCCTCCGGCCCTCACTAGATGCGACCTGGCACAGGACTACGTAGGAATATCAGTCATGGGCTTGAGTCCGGTGCCCGCTCCGTGGCAATGCATCCACCGTGCCACCACAGATGCAGAGGGCGACCACCGTACTCTCGCTGGAGATTGACAGTGGTCAAGGGCTAGCGTCGCAGAAAACAATGCTGCTATTTCGGTCGCGTGAGACATTGAGGATTACCGCGCCGTGGCCGCACGCTCCTTCAAATTCCCTTCTTCGCGCTACCCAAACGTCGCGAGAAGTTTCGTAAAAAGACGTGCAGCTTCCCTAATTGAAGCTGTTGCCCAGCTCCGACGATGATCGTTCCGGCTCTGTGTGCGCTTGCACTGCTCGGCGCCGTCAGCCATGCCAGCCCAGCCCCGACTCGGCGCGACTCCCCTCCACCTGGCTTCCACGCTCCCGCATACTATCCTGCTCCGTATGGCGGTTGGGTGGACGAATGGAAAGAGAGTTACAGCAAAGCTAAGAAACTGGTCGACTCCATGACCTTGGCAGAAAAGGTCAATATTACTTCCGGCAGTGGCATATTCATGGGTGAGTGACGAGCCGCACAGGGCTAAACAAGGGATGCTTGTCTTTGGAACACAGCTAACATTTATTATAGGGTTAGTTGTGTATATTGAATGGCTCTCTGCGGCCTTACTTACTCTGTAATGTGATCATCCTAACATGTCTCATATAGGCGCTGTAATGGTAACACTGGCTCGGCATTCCGAGTTGGTATTCCGCAGCTATGTCTCGAAGATGCGGCAAACGGAGTTCGCCAAGCTGACCATGTCACCGTATTTCCGGACGGCATTACTACAGGGCCACCTTTGACAAGAACCTCATGTATGAGCGGGGCGTTGCCATGGGTAAAGAAGCGCGAGGCAAAGGTGTCAACATCTGGCTTGGCCCTACTGTCGGTCCCATTGGGCGCAAACCGAAGGCTGGTCGCAACTGGGAGGGATTCGGTGCGGATCCTGTGCTCCAGGCCGTTGCAGCTCATCAGACTATCAAGGGTGTTCAAGAACAAGGTGTCATCGCCACAATAAAGCACTTGGTGGGAAATGAGCAAGAAATGTACCGCATGTACAATCCAGTTCAAAGGGCATATAGCTCAAATATCGGTAAGACACCATGCATCTCGCGTAAGGTCTGTCATCTCATCGTTACTAACATATTACAGATGATCGCACATTGCATGAGGTCTATTTGTGGCCATTTGCTGAAGGCGTCCGGGCCGGTGTCGGTGCCGCCATGGCAGCTTATAATGCTGTTTGTATTTCCCTTGAGATGCAAATTCTTCTTCAGTTCAGCTAATTGGTACTACATAGGTTAACGGAACTGCATGCAGTCAGCACTCGTATCTCCTCAACGGCATTCTAAAAGATGAGCTTGGATTCCAGGGATTTGCCATGTCGGACTGGCTGGGGCACATGTCAGGAGTTGGCTCAGCAATAGCCGGCCTGGACATGAATATGCCTGGAGACACGCAGGTTCCTCTATTTGGCTTCTCGTACTGGATGTACGAAATGACAAGGTCTGTACTCAATGGTTCGGTCCCCGTGGACCGTCTCAATGACGCAACCACTCGTGTATTGGCTTCCTGGTACAAGATGGGACAAGACCAAGACTTTCCAGAAACCAACTTCCATTACAACACACGGAAGGAACAGGGAGCCTTTATCCCTGCAGCGTTCCCGTTTTCACCCCATGGCACTGTCAACGAAAATATTGATGTACGTGCCGATCACGATAAAATTGCTCGGCAAGTGGCGCAAGACGGCATCACTATGCTGAAAAATGAGGGCAATTTGCTGCCATTGTCGCCGTCCAGTCCTATCAAGGTCTTTGGAACTGATGCACAAATGAACCCTGACCCTAATGGCTGTGCAGACAGAAACTGCAATAAAGGAACACTTGGTCAGGGCTGGGGCTCTGGCACTGTTGATTACGTTGAGCTAGATGACCCAATTGGAGCACTGAAGGAGAGAGCAGATGATGTCAAACTATATGCTCAGGATCATGTTCCTCTTTTCTTGCCCAAGCCCGCTGACGAAGACGTTGCCATTGTGTTTATCACTTCTGATGCCGGCGAAAACACATACACTGTTGAAGGCAATCATGGCGACCGCGATGCATCGGGACTCTTCGCTTGGCACAACGGCGACAAGCTTGTGCAAGATGTTGCTGCAAAGTACAAAAACGTAATTGTGGTGGCTCACGCAGTTGGGCCTCTGATTCTGGAAAAATGGATTGACCTGCCATCAGTGAAGTCTGTTCTCATTGGACATTTACCGGGACAGGAAGCTGGCGGTTCTCTGGTCGAGGTGCTTTATGGCGATGTTTCCCCAAGTGGTCACCTTCCGTACAGCATCACGCATGCCGAGTCAGATTTGCCCAAGAGTGTCACTGATTTGATCGACTTCGCCATCTTCTACCAGCCCGATGATACATATACGGAGGGCCTCTATATTGACTACCGCTACCTTAATAAACAGGGCACAAAGCCCAGGTATGCTTTTGGGCATGGTCTCAGCTACACCAACTTCAAGTACACGGATGCTTCAATTGCACAAGTCACAAAGCTCACGCGCGAACCCCCTCAGCGAAACCCCAAGAATGACATTCTGGATTACTCCGGGGATATTCCTGATGTTAGTGAAGCTGTGAAGCCAGACGGCTTCAAGACAATTCCGCGGTATATTTACTCATGGTTGAGTAAATCAGATGCTCAAAAAGCTGCCAAAGACGCTGGCAAAAAGAAGTACCCCTATCCAGAAGCCTATTCCACCACGCAGAAGCCAGGCCCGCGGTCTGGTGGTGGAGAAGGAGGCAACCCTGCTCTTTGGGACGTTGCGTATACCGTATCGGTCAAGGTAACCAATGCTGGGTCCAAGTATGCCGGTAAAGCATCTGTTCAGGCATACTTGCAATTCCCAGACGACATTGACTACGAGACGCCCATTATTCAGTTGAGAGATTTTGAAAAGACACAAGTACTTGCGCCGGCAGAGAGCGAGACGGTAACAGTCCAGTTGACACGGAAAGATGTCAGCGTCTGGGACACAACACTGCAAGACTGGGTTATCCCAGATGTTGATGGCGCATACAAGGTGTGGATTGGGGGAGCTAGCGATGATTTAGGCACAGTGTGTCAAGTTGATACCATGAAATGCCAGACTGCGGTTAGAGGACCGGTTTGAGCAAGTACATAAGACTAGATGGCACATACGGAACATGTACAAGGAATTTACGGGACAAGATGACCCATTTAAACAATCTCGCCCACAATATAATTCAAAACGGAGTAAATTCGCCGAGTAGTAAATGAGCTAGTATACAATGTCTATCCTCCGCATCTCATCCCCTTGTTGTAGCCTCGAACGCAATCCGTGGACATCCAGCCGACATCTCTGGTGATACATCTCCCATGCATGTCAACTTTTCTTGTTCTCCGATGACGTCCACACCAGTCGAGCAGCCTGCGCTACTCCAGCCATCCACCGCCCTTTACCAAGCAACCTTGCTGCGCCCCTTGAGCCTCCTCCTGCGCAGAATCTTCCTCCCCGTGCGGCTCCGCATGCGGCACAGCCAGCCATGCCTCCTCTTCTGCACCAGTCGCGTGTGGCCATTCATCGTATTTCGGGGTCCGCAGCGCATCTGGCTCGCCACGCCCGCCAGCGCAGGATGTGAAGAGACGGCGCCGCGCGGGACGACGTCCGCGGTAGCGGCCTCGCCCGCGGCGGTCATTGTCGACGGCAGGGGCGTGAAGCTTGTGAGGACGTTGGGTCGGCGGATTGCGCTTGGGGAGAGGCTCGGTCGCAGCGGGGAGAGGGTGGTGAATGTGCTGTTTTGGCATTGTTAGCTTTTTCTGGCCTTGGTTCTTTGCGGTCCATGTCAAGGGCTCATTGAGTCGGCGGTAGGACGTACCGGATGGGGAGAGATGTGCGGGCCAGCACGGGGCGCGCGAGGCGTGTGAGGGACTGCATCTTGAGGGTGATGAGGCGATGCGTGGGCCCCCTTTTGTGGTGTTGTTTGTGGTTTGAAGGTTGGATTGAATTGTTGCCAATGCGAGATGAAGCTGGTGATGGCGGAGCTGGAAATTTTGGCGGCTTGTGATTGGTGGAGCCGGGCAGAGTGCTTTAGGCTACCCTAGACTACTTTTTTGTCTTGGCGGTGCAGCCAGTTTCTTCGTAAGAACCGCTTTACTAATATAATATGTTATTTTAACGGTGAGTAATAATTGTTAATTTTCGAATATGGCATGGATCATCTGCCTACTGAGCGAAGTGAGGGTGATATTTGTGCGGCATGGACGGTGTACTCCCCAAGCGCAAGCCACAGCGGCATTGGACAGACGGATATATTTGACTAAACAATTCCATAGCAGACTACAATAAAATATTATATCAGTTCGTAAAATGAAACTAATAAGCAGACTAAATGACAAATTGCTGAAAAAATCCTCCCAGAAAGCTACCCCAAGCCGTCCTAGTCCTCAGCTGTCGGCTATTCAGTCTCTAAGCTTATTGCAGCTATCAGCACCTATCGCAAGGATACTCTCTACTGCCATCATGGCAGGAGCAAACACAGATTGTTCCAATGCAGGCCCTGTCATCAAGAGTGCTGCGTGTATCCGCATCGAGGATGGGGGTGGCGGTAACGTAGCCGACAGCGACGGCAAGTAAGAGAGTGCCAAACTTCATTTCGCACGGCGATGAATTCAATCAAGTATGTATTGTCTTTAATAAATGTTGATTGCGTATTGTTCAGATGGATGAAAAGTGGTTGCTGGGAACACCCCAAGGGCTAGAGGGCACACATCATTGTCTTATATGGCTCAGTACTGATAGACGCTTCTCTAACGTGGAGGCATCGGTAACAGTGAGCATCGCTTATCCTGTTGTGAAACATGATTCACCTGCCGTATATGGTCTGAAGCGGTTGGATAATTGCGCCGGGTGTGTGGCTTGCTTACGGGCTGGTTCAAGTTGGGAGTTAGCGGCGTCGTCGGTTCGTTCCAGCTGCGAATCTACGCCAATCACGGGTTTCTTGCCCAGCACGCTCAAAGACGGCGCCATGCTACGCAAAAAAGTAGTTTCTATTCAATATACTTGCCGTCGATATCAATCTTGTTAAGAAGATGTAAGCAAAAGACAATTTCACCGCGCGATTTGCGCATTTTTCTTTGTATCATCATAAATCATAATATGGTTTCGCTGTTCTCCTCCCAGTCTCCCACTACCAGGGCGCACGCAGCAAGGAGAAAGCCCGGCAGCAAAAAAATGCAGATATTTCCTCACTGAGAAGAGTTTCGATTTTTGACATAAATATTCAAAACGAGCTCCAAGAGGCCCCAAATAAAATTCTCCTTGCGGTAGTTGTACGCCATGACATCCTCGCCCGCGGCGTTGGTCGCGTCGGCGGCCGAGCGCTTCGCCGCCACGTAGGCCTCGCAGTCGTCCGGGTGCTCGCGCAGCCAGTCGCGAAAAAGGATGTGGCGAAGGGCCTCGGGGCAATTGGGGCCCCAGACGTGCAGGTTGCACCAGTTGGGTCCTTCGGTGCAGAAGAAGCGGTGGCCGTGCCAGAAGGGTTCGCGGTGCTTGAACTGGAAGCCTGCGGCCTCGAGGGCGGGCACGTAGTCGTCCTCGTCGTCGACGTCCGCGACGGTCAGGTCAATGTCGATGACATCCTTGGCCGGCAGGCCGGGCACGCTGGTCGAGCCGACGTGGTTGAGCTCGAGGGCCTTGGGACCTAGGGCGGAGAGGATCGCGGCTTCGTGCTCGGCGTACCGCGCTGGCCAGGCTGGATCTGGCTCGACAATGGCCAACGGGAGCTTTCTCTTGCGGAAGCCGACGCGCTCGACGAGGTTTTTGTCAAATTCGTGGTGCTTCAGCACCTCTGCATCTGACACGCCGCTATGCAGCTTGCTTGGCGACATCGTGCAGGAGAATGCTGGAGGAGGGAGATCTGGGCCTTATCTGCGTCTGGAAGTTCTACAAGCGACAGATTGAGCAGACGTTCCAAAAGGGACACGGGGCGAGGGAGAGAAAGGGAGAAAGTAAAAGGCCAGCCGTGCCCCCGTTGGAATGGGGTCGTTGTATATACTTCTTTGGAAGACTGTACTCAAATGCGTCGTGATGGGTCTGCTCACTCCCTGCGGCATTCGCTCTATGCTTCGTTCAGCCTTACTATACGTGCCACGTCCTGGGCAGTCCCTGGCGCTATGCCCAATACGCCACGCCGACGCTGATCTTGCATGAGTGAGTCACCGGGGACAGACGCAGTGTTGGAGGAGCAGGGGTATGGGCCAAAAAGCATAAATATCGCTGCAACCCCCCTCGCAGAGAAAACTCGTAAGCTGAACTATCGGGCTCACCAGTAGTGAACAGCCGCGGACAGTGGAGGACGTGATGCCTGAATTGGCTCGCCGACGAGAGGCGGTGCGTAGCCCGGCATGACACACGGCTTCTAGCCTGTTCCACTAGGCTTACTCCGACTGGGGCCACAATGTTGCCGACACGGCGTCGTGATTGGGGAAGAGGAGTCTGAACGGCGTTACGGACATTCACGGGCCTAACGTTGCGAATCTCCGGAGATGAGTAGCTGAGGCATACCTCGAATACGAAACTATACGGAATCACGTCATTACGATATAAAGCATGAACGGTGTCGTAGCCGTCAACACCAAGAGGCAATGATCGTGGCGCACATCGGCTTCTCGTTCCAAAGTAGAGCCTCTTCGCCAGCAGATACCCTGAAACATAACGCAAATCCGTAAAAATAAAAGCGTTGCCTGTCAAAACGACGGAATTAATATTGCCTCATCAAGTCTCTCGGAGAAGAATGGCAACCTCTATAGCCGTAGTCGCCGTAAAACCCATTTGTCGAGGAGGAAAGTGTGGGGTTGTTGCACATCACATCCCCAATTGCCGGGGCTTCCCCGCATTCTCCATCTCGTCCTGTTTCTCTTCTTTCCATCATCACCACGTTCTCCGGTACAGACCGGCCACGGGAGGATAAAGCGAAGAAATCCAACCCAAAATGGGATACAAAGGCATCGTGGCGCGGCCATTCAGCCAGAACCTGGTAGTGGGATTGTAAGAACAACGACTAGCAATCCAATACAAGGCCAAAGGCTGGACCTTTTGTCAACCGTGATCCGGCTGACGCGTTTTCCCAATTCCAGCTTATTATTCTGCCTCCCGGGAATCTACACGGCCCTTACCGGACTCGGAGCCGGCGGCGGACACCCTTCCTCTGCCGACGTTGCCAACAAGACCAATGCTATCCTCTACGGCCTCTTTGCCCTCGTCGGCTTCTTTGGCGGCACCGTCGTCAATATCCTCCGGCCCAAGGCATGTCTCATGATTGGTTCCCTGGGCTACCCGCTCTATGTCGGTGGCCTGTGGTACTATGACCGGACCGGCCACCCGTGGTTCCCGCTCATGTCGGGTGCTGTGCTGGGGTTGACGGGCGGCTTCTTGTGGTCTGCGGCGGCGTATGTCCAGTTTGCCTATGCCGAAGAAAAGAACAAGGCATTGGTAAAGAGATTTCCTTTCCTGCTGTTGTGAAGACCTGTGATGCTGATACATGTGTACTGCAGTATATTAGTATCCAATGGATGCTGCGCAGTCTTGGCGCCATTGTCGGAAGCTCCATCTCATTCAGTCTCAATATTGATGAGACCAAGCCCGTCGGCGTATCCAACGCAGTCTACATCATCTTCGTCGTCGTGCACTCGAGCGCATTCTTCATCGCCATGATCTTCATCATCCCACCCAAAGGACGTGGTCCGCAAGGACGGCACCCACATCGCCGTCTTCAAGGATTCGCACGTCTGGTTCGAGGTTAAGCAAACCGTGAAGCTGATGACGACGCGCAAGTACTTGATCATGGCGCCGGCCCAGCTCGGCTGCGAGATGGGCTTGGCTCTCGTGAGCAGTGTAAATGGTACGTCTACACTTCCGCCAGTATCACACAAAACACTAGCTGAACTATATCATAGCCCGCGTCTTCAACCTCCGCACCCGCTCCGCCAACAACTTTGCTTACCAAGCGATCCAAATGTTTATGCCCGGCCTGCTCGTCTGTATCCTCGATAGCCGCTTCATCACCTCCCGCCGCTACCGCGGACTCCTCGGAATTGCTGTCATGGGCACCATTGCCGTCAGCGCCTGCGTGGTGCAAATCAGCTGGCTAGAAATCAACAACATCGACTCGCTGGCCATTCCCGGCGACGCCGACTGGGAAGACCCCAACTTTGCCTGGAGCTTGATGTGGTTCCTGCTCTTTGGCGCCACTTACGCCGGCTACCAGATGTGCACCGAGTATACCCTCTCGTCCACCACCAACGACCCGTCGAGGCTTGCGCATGTAGCGGGCATGTTCAAGTTTTACTCGACCCTGGGCATGATGATTTCGTTTATCCTGGCTGGAGAGCGCGTGCCCTTTATCGCGCAGTGCAGCTTGCAGTTATCGTAAGTTTCCCTCTTGGGTAGTGAGCGTCTTCGAACGTTTTGCTAATGATAATGATAGCTTGTTTGTCTTGGGCATCGTAGGTATTGTGTGGGTGCTCATCTTCCACGTCAAGAATACAGATTACTTGACAGAGGAAGGTGTGGTTGTACCAGTAGAAGCTGCCGTTGAAGGAAAAGACAAGGACACGGACAGTAAGGATGAAGAAGCGGACTAGCTGAAATATATCCATAATCTATTTTATCTATAATATTTCCAGAAACGTACATCCGCATATCTAGTCATCAGCAGCCGCCTGTCCAGCAAGATTCTCGTACCCAGCTTCGGCATACTCCTTTGCCGTCGCAGCCCAGCTCAGATCCAACGCCTCAATACCATGAACCCACTCAGATACCATCTTGATCTCGCCAAAGTAATTCACCTCGCCTTGCTGTTTAAATCCCAGCTTCTGGAACAGCGCGCGACTGCCTGCATTCGACTCCTTAATCTTGACCATGAGCGACGCCAATCGCACGTCGCCGCTGCTGCCTGATCCCTGTTGAGTACTGCTCGTGTACTCGGCCAGAACGTCGAATATGTGTCGCTGAAGGTAGAGAAGCAGCGCCCGCACAGCTCCTTCTCCGTAGCCTTTGCCTCTATCATCCTTGGACGCGATCATGACGTCCACCTCGCCGATGAGACGCTGCTGCGCATTACCGCCCTCAGCGGCGGCCACTCCGCTCTCATCTTCGTCGTCAGGGTAGAGAAAAAAGTTGACATCGCCAATCATGTGCTTATTAGCGTCTTGTTTCCCCGCAGTGACCGTCTCAAGATCGATGGCCGTGACGGCATCGACAGGCTCGCAGACGATAAAGGTGAGCTTGTCAGCCGACGTGCGCCATGATTGCTGGTTCTCGTATTCCTCTTCTAGAGTCAGGGGGTCTGAAGCTGTTGCCTCTTGTATTTCCTAGCAAGTTACGCCAGTTAGACTTGCTGATTGCGCTGCGGCGGTGGTAGTTGAGACTCAACTGGATCTTGCATCCATCCGTGGTATTTTAGTACGTGGTGCGCCTCGTACGGCACGAGCAAGACTTTGCTTGTTGAGACGGCTGCAATTACATTAGACTGATATCAATCTCATATATAAGTTGCGGGCGTACCTGTTTTCGCGTTGACTTTCATTCTGGGCTACGTTTGCTGCAGCTTTGAGATGTTGGAGGAGTCTTTGAATTGAGTGGACCATGGGTCGGAGGTTGGTGATTAGCCCCCGACATGGCTCCGCTGGCCCCAGATACTGGCAGGTGCTGGCAGGCGATGGCACTAGACGTATAAACTCACGGACTATTACGGCGAGAGCGATGAATAGAAATGGAAAAGTCGCTGGTAATATATTGATACAGATGTGATTATACATGTTTAATATTTCTCATCCTCAAACCTTGCGCTTCGGCTTAGCCGCCTTCAGCGCCTCCTTCTCGCGCTTAGCCTGCTCCATCAGCGCGGCAATGACATCCTCGCCTAGCCTTGCTTCCATGGCCAGGAGTTCCACCATTTGGTTCATCTTGTTCCCCGTCTTCTGCGACAGCGCCGACTTGAGCGTCTGAAGGACTTCCTGGTCCGACAGCTCGGCGCTCGGCGTAGGCGGGAAAATGGTGTTCCATTTCTTGGTGATGCCCTCCGCCGCGCCGGTGCCGTACTCGTCGTCGGCGCCAGTCGTGGCAAAGGCTACGGTGCGTCTATCTGGTCGCACGCCCATCTCATCTAGCAGGCGGGCGCACTTGCTCGGCATAATTGGCTGGAGAAGGATACCCGTGATTCGCAGCGCTTCCGCGCAGTTGTAGATTACCCACTTAAGGAGTAGTTGCGAGTGCGCGTCTGGGGTTTTGACGAGATTCCACGGCTCTGTATCTGTGACGTAGCGGTTTGTCTGCATGCTTTGTTAGAAACTGTCTGTATACGGGGGTGGTCAGCATTTGCCGTCTTACCTCTCGCATCAAGGAGAAAGTCTCCCTGATGGCGCCGCCAGTGTTGAAGTCGTCCATTTCTTTGCTGAATGCCGAAGTTACGTCGGCGAGGAATGGTTCAAGGCTGAAGAATTTACTTTCAGCTGCGGCATTTCCTTCCTCAGCCAGCTCGTCGAATTCTCCATTCTTGAATGCTGCCACGGCCGACTCTGTAGACCAGGCCAGAGCTCCCTTTGGCTTGGCGATTCTGTAGAACAGGTTGCCGATATTCGCCTGCAGCTCCTTGATATAAACAGATCCGATGATATCGTTGGAGTATCCCATGTCCTTGGCAAAGCTACCGTTGCGCATCAAAAAGTATCGGAGCGGATCAACATCCCATCGTTGGATGGCAAACACAGGGTTGACGACGTTGCCCAGCGACTTGGACATTTTGCGGTTGGACATAGTCCAATGGTTATGAACGAGCAGCTTCTTCGCCGGTGAGAGTCCGAGCGCTATGAGCAGAGCGGGCCAGTAAATGGCGTGGAACCTCAAAATGTCCTTGCCAATAATTTGCACATCTGCTGGCCAGATGCCAGTGTTCTTGCTACCCACCTGCCATTCGCTGCCGTAGCCGGCCTTGGTGATGTAGTTGATGAGCGCATCCACCCAGACATATATCGTCTGTGAAGGGTCCTCTGGGTCTGATATACCCCAATTGAGACGAGAAACAGGCCGTGTTACAGAGAGATCCTCCAAGTGGTTCTCTACCCAGTCTCGCACCTCCTTCATGCGGTGCTCCGGCTTGATCCAGTCAGGATTTTCGTCATAAAATTTGCGTAGGGCGTCTTTGTATTTAGTCAGAGGAAAGAACCACGTCTCTTCCTTGACCCATTCGACCTCGTTTTCCGACTCGACATTGATCATAATCTTCTCGCCCGTCTGCGGCACAATGCTCGGCACCACCATGTCCTCCGGGTAGAAACACTCGTCACTGACGCAATACCAGCCCTCGTGAGAGCCCTTGTACAACCCAAGATGGTCGGGCAGCGAGTGCTTCAACTGTAGCCAAAACTGGCCAACCGCGTCCTTGTGATCCTCGTCGGTGGTTCGGATGAAGAAGTCGTTGGAAATGTTTGCTGAAGCGGCGAGGGCGCGGAATTTGGTCGAGTTGCCGTCGCAAAAGGATTTCGGATCCATGCCCTCCTTGGAGGCGGCGCGCTGAATCTTCATACCGTGCTCGTCTGTGCCGGTGCAGAGGAAGACTTCCTTGCCCTTGATCTGCTCCCATCGTTTGATCACGTCGGCGAGAACCATGCAGTAAAGATGGCCAATGTGGGGGGCTATCGGTTTCCTAATGATTAGATTCATTGTGTCGACGGGTGCAGGGACAGCTCATACCAGCGTTGACGTAGAAAATGGGAGTCGTAATGTAGAATGGCTTCTCTTTGGCTGCGGCGGAGCTATTCCATCGACGCGGCGAGCCATTGTTGACGCGACAGCTAGAGCAGACCCAAGCTGGTCGTGACAGAAGCCGCGATTGGGCCCTTTGCACTCTACTGAGTGCTTGCGGGCGAAATAGCCTCATCGTGTTATCGGCAAAGGAGCGCAAAGGAGCTCTTGTCGCAAGCTACACAGCAAGCTTGCTGCGGGCAGGATGCCCCGATGGACCCTTTGACGGATTAGGGCAGTGTGAACTGCCGGCCCCGATTACTGTGTCATGCCGTTACCATTTTGCTCCGTAGCACCACAGACGGCATCCTGACTGCACAAGGCGTAATAACAAGAAATATTGTTTAAATGCAGTAAATTCTACCTATTATTTGAATTGAAGTCTTAGAAATGGTTTTTCGTATTGGCTGTGGTGACTGTAGTCGACAAAACCTG
Source organism: Lecanicillium sp. MT-2017a (assembly GCA_003056585.1). Lineage (NCBI taxonomy): Eukaryota > Fungi > Ascomycota > Sordariomycetes > Hypocreales > Cordycipitaceae > Lecanicillium > Lecanicillium sp. MT-2017a. Next base: position 23,567 of record PXYN01000366.1, read on the forward strand.
TACGGTAAAGAGGCCTTTACGGACCACGCATACACACTGTGCTGTACCGGTTTCCTCGCCCACATCTGGAACGTCTACACATTTCTGTGAAAAATATTACAGATAGTGAAGTGGTAAATATATTTAGAGCCTATATAGGTCCAGATATCATATGTTTAATTCTTATCTTGCACTCGTTAATCCATTACGTTGTCACGGAGGTTGAAGAGCGCCTTTAGGACCACTTCCGTGTTAGTCCTCAAGGCCGAGTGGACCAGAGAATTGGTCTCCCATGTCTTGGTGCCTTTAACCAGCTTCGCAGTATCTTTCGCATATTCGTAGTCGACATACATGTCGTTTATATAAGTAGCAGAATACACAGGCACCTCATTCTTCGCGAGCTGCTCCTTGTCGTAGATGTGTGTCCAGTCATCAATAGCAGCGAGCTTGTTGGCGACGTTCTTCAGAGGGATGAGCTCGGGGTACGTGTCGAAGAAGAAGGGGAAGATGTTCTCGCCGGCGAACAGCAACGGCTGGCTGGAATTGGACGAGAATGTGCCGTTCGAGGACAGCCAGGAGAAGAGATTCATATCCCTCGCGACTCGGTCAGAAGCCCAGTTCGAAACGTCGTTCGGCCCATCGCAGTAGATGGCCTCGTGGAGGATGGCGTAGATGATGTTGGTGTCGAACGTAGTAAACGTCTCCATAGGTACCAATGACGCTCGGGAGAGGAAGCCGAACTGGTCCAAAGACAACTTCAAGTTCATGATGGTCGAATGAACAGAGCTGAAGCCGTTGGCGTCTCCAAAGGCGATACCAATCGTCATCAGTCGCGGAACGGTCAAGCTGCCACCTGCAGGGAGGTCAACGCTGCCGCCCTGCTTTTGGATGTAGTTGGCGACCTGGCGCACATTCTCGATATCCTCGGGGAACTTCTTGTAGTATTCCTCATTGCGCTTGATGACTCTTGGGTACAGTGACTCGTAGACCTGCTCAGCAGACTTGCCGACCGGGGCTAGGCCACCAGTGAGGAAAACTTCACGCACACCTTCGGGGTGGAAGGAGAGGTAGCTGAGGGCAACGAAACCGCCGTAGGACTGGCCGAAAATGGACCACTTGGCCTGCTCGTCCGACAGTCCTTTTGTTAGAGCCTTGCGGACAGCCTCGCAGTCGCGGACGGTGTTATCCTGACGCATCTTGCGCAAGTACTCAACCTGGGCATCCTCGCCACCGTCGAGCTGTTCCAGCATTTTCGTTGAGACGGGTGTACTGTGGCCAGTGCCACGGTGGTCCAGGAGGAGGAGCTGGTAGCCACGCTCCAGGGCCGTCTGCGTTAGAGCGTGGTTCTGCGGCTCCGGGTTGCCGAAGCCGGGGCCGCCGGCGAGGAAGACCATGTACGGCAGGGGAGCGCTTTCATCCTCGCCGTCCGCGGCCACGATGGGCACCTCATAGTTGGTGGCCGAGCGGCCGAAGAGCGTTATGGTCTCGCCTTCTGGGTCGTCATAGTCCAGCGGCACTTTGAAGAGGTGCTCGGTAATGCGCAAGGGGCCGGGGACAATGTGCGATTTCTGGCTGACAATCTCAGCGGCGGAAATGTTCTGGGTCGCGGCCGCAACGGCGGTGACGACGGAGAACAGAACGGAAAGGCGCGGAGCCATTCTGGGAAGTCCAAGCATGACGGCGATTATATCTCTGGGGACTTGCAAGAATGCACTGGATTGCAATTGGGAGGTTCTAGAAGCTGCATCTCGCGATGCGAGGACAAGCCCGCCTTAATATAATACCGAGCTTCTCCTCGTACATACATGCATAGTGGGAGCTTGAAGGCAAAAGCTGTAAAAAAATATGGGGGTTAGTGAACGATCTTCATGAGACTTTACCAAAGTAAGGAGGTCCCTAGGCATTGTCACTGCCAGCTCCCCGCGCCAAGCCTTTGAAGTTCGTCATGGCGTCTTGGCCTTATTTTTCTCTCCGGAGAGCGGATACTAACGGCAGTGCAATTCATCTATTTCATGGCAGCCTATTTGACGAGCTGGCAATGCTGGCTATGGAAGGCTCAGCTTGCTGTTTCCATTACGTTTCTGTATATTCTATGTACTTCTGGTTAGAAAGGAGTAACTTGCTGTATTTAAATACTCGTATTCGACTGCTGTTCCCCGCTTACTTGTACAGCGATGACCGGCCACCATTAACTCCCGGAGCTTCCCCGCATCGCCATGAGGTTGCTGGGACCGGTATGCCCATACAACATTTGCTGGACTTTGCAGACATTTGCTAGACTTTGCAGACGTAGGGACATTCTAGAGCACCGAGAATTATTGTCGGCTGGATCCCTTCAAACCTCACCATATTATTCACATGATACTAGTACCAGAGCAGTGTGAAGGTCTCTGCTGCCAAATGCTCATACTATTACAAAGGAATAAAGAGTTCCTCTAAAAGAAATTTAACTCAATGTGCGCTTTTTCAGGACGGCAAGGACGTATGTTATAACAGCTTACGAGTAGTGCGCTCGGCGGTTGAGTCAAGCGGTCAGCTAGAGCGCCTTAGCAGCCTTATTTCCAGCTCCTTCCCGGTTCGGCCAGTCTGTTTTGGGTGGCCGAAATCTGAATCCTTCGCCACGCACCGCCACTATTGAACTAGGACGCAGCCACGTCACCGGCCAGGCACCGGCGAGTAACACTCATGCGGCTGAATGGTTGTAATATAAGACTGTAAAAGGCCCCTTATTGCAAAGTAGGTTGTGCTCTGCACGTTGATAATCGGCACTATTCTGTCGATTCATTGAATACCCCAATCCAGCAGACATCTATCCAGCAGGGCAGCAGCCATGTCTACGTCCACTTCTGAAGCCGCCATCTTGTCCACCATTCGGCACATTACGGCCAAGAAATGGGACAAGGCGGCATCTCGCCTGGATACCCTCGGCAGCCATCTGCGGGATGCAGAGTCCGCGCTCAAGTACAGCAGCGATGCACCGGATGCGCGTCACCTCGAAGCCGATGTCATCATGCTCCTGGCCACGGTGCGCAAGGCGTTTGCTGGCTACCTGGCGATGAAGGTCGACAAGCGCTCTGCGACGAGGATTAAATATGCCTTCCCAGGAAGCGAAACCGTCGATCTCAAATTCCGGCTTGATGGCATTGAGCGTATGCTGTGGGAGACCAAGTACACGTCGGGGCTCTCCACGTCACCCATGCTTGCGTGGCGAGAGGAGCTACTGGACGTGCTCAGACAAGGCCACCGTCGCATGTCATACACGTCGCTATTCGGCCAACTCACTCGCGAGTGGGCTGATCTTCGTTTTGGGGAGCTGTCTGCATCCAAGGCAAAGGGCAACAAACTGCACCAGTCAGCCACTGCACCAAACGATGATGACAACGCCGAAGTCACTGTTGGGCGCAAGGAGATGTACCAGCAGCGAGTAATCTGGGAGGAACATGTTGCTGTGGAGCGCAAGACGGACTCTGACAAAATTACCGTCTACCTGGATAAGTTGTTTCACTCCGGCTCGCAGCAGGTGCCGGGTACCGAAGAGCCGGTGGACATGTACGCAAACATGTTGCGTCGTGTCCGCAGATTCATCGCTTCAGGCTGCAAGGAATATCAGCACATGACGACAGAGACCGTCAGGGCCGCCGTCCAGGGCGTTCTCAGCTCTGACCAGCTGACAAGCCAGAAGCGCCTCGCTCTCCTTGACATTAGCAACAAGGACAGTGTACTGTCCGAGATTGCTCATCTCCTAAAAATCGATACATCCTTGGCAGCGCTAAATAAATGGTCTTGGGGCGGAAACCCCATTACTACGCAAATGCGCAAGGCCATAAACGGCAAATATCGGGTGTACCTGGACTTAGAGCTGCTAGATGCGATTCTGATCCAGTGCATGGGGCAGTCCATCTCTGTCACCATCCGCAGAGCTATTTTGAGCTCCTGGGATTCCGATACGGAGGATATATGGCAGCCGCCCGCCAACGAAGCCAGAGTTGCTGCAATGGAAAGGCAACTTCCAGGCGCCGAGACCAGAGATGGCGGCTGCGTGAAACAATTGCGTCGAAAGATCTACAAGGACACGTTCATGGCAGTAAGTTTGCCAAAGTACGCCGGCGATACGGCCGACGGCTACGACGATGAGGGGTCTGTTCAAAACGACGATGAGGGAGAATCATTTTCAGACCTGGATAATGGTACCAATAAGGTTGCGTTGAAAACGGACCTATTGCGTCTCTGTACTGCTGAAATGGCCGTGCAGAAGCTCACGCATGGCCAGTTCTGCGTCTTGCAAAGCGACTTTGAGTGGTTTGGACCGTCACTGCCACACTCAACCATCCTTGCCATAATGAAGTACTTTCACTTTCCTACCGAGATTGTACATTTCCTCAGAGAATTTATCAGCATGCAGATGAAGTTCGAGGAGGACGGGGTCAACGGACCAGTCGTGACCCGTAAAAACGGTATTCCTGTATCGTTTCAGCTGACCGATGGAATCTCGGAGCTGTTGTTGTTTGTGCTCGACTTTGCGGTAAATCAGAGGACGGGTGGCTCCTTCCTCTTCCGCAACCACGATGACCTCTGGTTCTGGGGGCAGCCAGAACAATGTGCCATAGCATGGGAGACAATTTGTGAGTTCACCGAGGTAATGGGCCTACGCCTGAACAAAGACAAGACTGGGAGCGCCCACGCCGTGGATGAGTCCAACCCGCGATACACTCCCACGGAAAAGAGTGTTATTCAGCGTCTTCCAGAAGGCGAAGTGAAGTGGGGATTTCTCTCATTCGACCCGAGTACATGGCACTGGAAGGCAAACAAGCCTGCTATCGAAGAGCACATGGGCGAGCTGCGATTCCAGCTCAAGTCTCGCACATCCGTCATGGCGCACATTCAGGCCTACAATGCGTACATTCAAAAGTTTTTGCCCAGAAACTTTGGCCATGTCTTTGTTGGCCTGGGAGATTCGCACCCGGCCATGGTCCTGGAGGCGCTGCAGTATGCACAGAAATGTCTCTACGGCAGCAATGAGTCGGAGCAAACCGGCAACCCGGAGGAGCGTGTGGCGAGCGCGGCCGATCATGTTCGATACACGATCCAAGATCGATTCGGCAAGGACTACGATATCCCAGACTGTTTCCTCTACATGAACGTGGAAGACGGCGGCCTTGGGCTTGCAAACCCGGTGCCAGCATTTGCCCAATACGTAAACATCCCACGCGACAAAACTTCTGATGATGATGAAGGTGAGGATATGTTGCCACCCTTTGCAGCCCTGTACAGAGGCACAATGGAGTGTATCTCCAGGACGTACCGTGAGGACGGAAAGAGGTTTGCGGACCGACAACGGAAGGAAAAGGGCAAGAGGCTTGAAGAGGTCAACATGGTTGGCAACATTGATAGCTCGTCTGGAAGAAAAACGAGCGTGATTCAAGACGATGTGAGCAAACGGTTGGTCGGCGCGACAGAGTTTATGTCTCTTAGCGATTACATCGCGACGGCCGAGGAGCACAGTTATGACCTGTACGCCATGTATAGGATGGCGGCTCGTGCGCCAGAGAAAAACAAAAACAGTCTAAATATCACGACATGGGCGTCGGAACTATTTTACGACGAATTGGAGGAATTGTTTGGCGGGCGCATTGTTGAAGAGGAGTTTCTCTCGCTTAGGCTGTACAGGACGTTGGCAGAGGAAAAGGTGCGATGGCAGGGATGAGTAACGGTTGAACACTTGTACATTATAGCGTGTTGTATATAATATAATCAAAAATACATTATAACATAATATTTGCAAAATTCTTTTCATCAGGGGTTCAGAACTTTTTTTCTCTTTTGCGAAGTGTTCCGCCGTACCCGACGTACCATCGGCATGCCGCCAGTCATGGTTGTGACTGCGGCCCAAATAGGCAACCGCGCAGGCAGCCACTGCGCTGGGCTGAGTCACCTGACGGGGGATACGCGGGAGTGGATCACCGCCAAACTCAACCGAAGTATGTGAGCCGCGCTTCAATTGAGCTTTTCACGAATACGCGTATCATTAATTGATGCCATCAAGAGCACATACACGGCGTCCTGCAAACAGGCACTCATAACCATGCCTCTACCAGACTCAAGCACCGAGGTGCAAGCGTCCAGCGAAGGTAAGCCGCCGTAAAGCCTCTCATGACGGCAAACACACGCGACGCCATCCAAAACTACGTGAACCTCGTACTCACAAACTCACGGCAAACAGCGGCTGAGACGTTTGTAAACAACTACTACCAAGCCATCAACAGCAAGGCCAACCTGCAAAACTTTTACATCAACTCGTCCCCGCGCTACTCCATCCCCGCCGACATCTCCATCAATGGCTCGGTGGTGGCGGCGCCTTCCGACTACAGCAAGCTGCTCGAGGCGCAAGGGAACGGGGTGCACTACGACGTCGAGTCGCTGGACGCGCACGTCATGAACCCGTCGTTCAAGTACGGCATGCCGGACAACGTGCACGACGCCGCCAAGGCCGAGACCAAGGGCAACCGGATGAGCATCGTGGTGACGGCCATGGGGCGGGTGCAGTTTGGCAAGGGCAGGGAGGCGCCGCAAAAGATGTTCAACGAGACCTTTGTCCTCGTGCCCAACTGGGACTCGATGGCGAGGAACCCGCCCCGTGGCGTCAAGAGGTGGCTCATCATGTCCCAGAACTTTCGGGCGCTGTGAGCTCGGGGGAAAGCAAATGCACCGGGCCCAAAGCCTGATTGAAAAGGGTGGGAGGAGACAGGACCGAGGCGAGAAAGAGGAGGCGGCGGAGACTGCTCGTCAGCCTAACAATTTTGGTGCAAGACCAGTGGCGCGCCGCGGAAGGGGGCGGGTTTCCCGTGGGATTCACTCGTAATGAGTTACGTAAAATTACAGGGCGTTTTGTTCTTTGGGCGTATAGGACGAGGCTACGGACGCGCTCGTATCATCAGATTGTGCAATTTACAGGAAGGACCTAGCTTTGCATAACGTGCAGGGCTAGCGCATAACAGTATGCAGGAACGGTGTGGTGGAACATCAGAAACGAGGCAGAGCAGAATTTACTTCCCTGCACCATACTCCGCCCGGAGTGCAGTATCTGATATATCGAAGCCAAGGAAACATCGGAGACGACAACAGCCAAGAAGTCGATCGGGGCAGATTACCACCAAATAGCAGCCTCAAACAAAGCATAACAACATTGAAATATTGGAAATGAAGCCTCCATCGATGCGCCTCGGCGCTGTCAATGTGCACGACTAACAATAAGTACGAGTACTCATCCAACCCCGATGCGGCCGGACCTAGACGGAAATAGAACCACAGAAATGGGCGAGCCTACCCACTGTGGCATCTTCCATTCACTAGTTTGGCGTGCTAGCTGGTACCTATTCTCGAGTGGCTTGGGCAACAACAGCGAAGGAATAATGTGGCTCAATGCGCTGCCCAATCGACGTGTCTTTGCTCCATAACAGGGCCTGGTGGTACAGTAAGACTAACTCGGCGTTCGCATGTGAAGGAGCCCGAAGCAGCAATCGATGATACGGGGCACCCATTCTCATCGTCAACAACGCTCACGGGAGGATGACTAGACCGGACGGCGCTCGCAAGGTGGTGACAGTCCAATCTCCACATCCCCAGCCTGCTTTTGCGGCGACTTCCTCTTTCTCACCAAGCCATCAGCTGAGGCGGCGCGGAGGAAGAGGAGAAGCGGGGAATACTCGTGTCTGATCTAATAAATGTTTGACAGGTTGATAAACATGTGAGAGTTGTTGGCCGCGTTGAACCAAATTCTTCAGTTAATACAACGATTGCAACAGGGAGGGGTTGCTGAGTGAAACGGCTCTACGTGGACACAACGGCGCTATGCCAGCACCTCTCTAGCGCCAGGAACATATTCTGCAGCAGCGACCAAGCACCGCGCTAGCGGAGCCGACCCATCCGAGCGGAAAAAGGGTTCGCTGTTGACTTGGCGGCGTGGCCGCAAGGCTGTACCTCGTAAGGCGGGTAACAGGGGTCAGGGGGAGGAGACGCTCCTCGGAACGACCACACAACATCGTGGAGCGCCACTGCAACACTCCATCTCTTATGTGGCTTGCTTCTTCATTTCCACTCTGGCCCAAATGCAGGCACATTTCCGTCCTGCACAGAACGCCGCCTCTGGCGAAGGATCACTAGTTCCATCGCCACCACCGTATGGACAACCCGCAGTCTACTGGTAACGGTACGAGCCCACCTACGTGGACACAAGCGACTGGGGTGGGTGATGATGCCGCCATGGCGGAGTGGTTTTCTACGCCGAGCCCAGATGGGTTGCACGTCTCCGACTCAGTTTAAATAGAGGTCCTTCCCTGGGCTCGCAGAGGTCAGACTTTGCACGGTATTCTCGTCCTTTTGGTTCCTTTCTCTTATAACCAAAGTCGTCGGTACAAGGGGTCCTTACCACATACACTCTTTTACAGCCTCCCCCATCAAACCTCGAACTACATCAACCAAACAAGATGAAGTTCTCCATCGCCGCTACCGCAGCCTGCGCTCTTGGCGCCTATGCTTCGCCGCTCACGGCCCGCGCTTCAGACGTTAGCATCGTTGTTGATACCCTGAACCAGGCCCTGGCAGATGTCAAGACCATCAACGATGCTGCTGATGCCTTCAACGGCGACCCCCAGCCTCTTATTGACGCCAGCAAGGCCTTCCTTAGCCACGTCGATGCCAACCTCAAGAACGTCCAGGAGAACCAGGGCCCCATTGACCTCGATGGCCTTGGCCCCATCAGCGCTCCAACCGCAGCGTTGCTCGACGCTTCCAATGCCCTGGTCGCAACTCTGAAGGAGCGAAAGCCCGAGGTTGAGCAGTACCGCTTCTGTGCCCTGATGCAGAAGAACACCATCGACATTCGCACCAGCTCCAACGCCCTCATTGACGCTGTCACGGCCAAGGCCACCGAAGATATCAAGGAGGGTCTTGAGAGCCTTGGCAACGAATTGAAGAAGCCCCTCAACGAGGCCGTCGAGGCCTACAAGGACTGCACTGACGCCCCTTGCACCACTTGCAGCAGCACCATGTCCAGCACTCCCGCTGGCACCTCTCCTACCGGCTCTGCTTCACCCACTGACACCATGACCTCCGTCCCTGCCGGCTCTGCCACCTCCACTGCCCGTGTCACCAGCTCTGGTGCTCCCCACGGTAACGGCACCACCACTGCTACCAGCACTGCCTCCAAGCCTACCCAGACCAGCGGTGGTGACCACGACGGTGATGACGACGGTGATGACAGCGGCAACGGCGGCAACGGCGAGTGCCACAAGTGCCAGGGCAACGGCAACGGCAACGGTGGCAATGGCGGTAACGGTGGTAACGGCGGCAATGGTGGTAACGGTGGCAATGGCGGCAATGGTGGCAACGGCGGCAACGGTGGTAACGGTGGCAATGGCGGTAACGGCGGTAACGGCGGTAACGGTGGCAATGGCGGCAACGGCAGCAATGGCTCTTCTTCTGGTGCCAGCTGCCCTGCTCCTGCTGGCAACGGTGGCAACGGTGGTAACGGTGGCAATGGCGGCAACGGCGGTGCTGGCAACAACGGCAGCAACGGTAGCAATGGCAGCAATGGAAGCAACGGCAGCAATGGCAACAACGGTAACAACGGCGGCAAGGATAACGGCGACAAGCCTCCCACCGTCACTGGCGGTGCCTCCTCCATGGCTCCTGCTGCCGCCTTTGTTGTGGCCGCCGCTGCCCTCGTCCTGTAAGCGACTTACCATGAAATTCCGTGAGAGTGGCTTCGCGGCTGCTCTCAAGCCATATATACTACAACCAATATATATTATATGTCCTTGATGGCCCTTTCTATATTCTTCTCTTCTAATGTACATTCATGATCTGCCTGTGATGGGCGTTGTTACTTTACTCCATGTCTGGTATAGCTTTGTCTATACATTTAAGTACATGCTTGTGACGGAAACCCATAGTTGCAGGATAGTATAGCGTAGTTGGGAATGGCGCTGTCTGACGCTGAGAGATGGTTTTGAAAGACCCGACCACGGCTATGAACAAACTAGTGTCGAAGCTGTGGCCGCTGCTACTTAAAAGGATATGTTCTTTCATAGATGTGGTCTGTGGTGCAAGATCGCCGTGTTAGTGCCGAAGCCCGCCGTAGATCACTGACCCCTGGCATCAGCCATTCTAGCGGAAGAACCCGGCGGGTTTTACACGGAAGTGTTTTTCGCTACTTGTACGCAGTCCCTGGCTTGAGCTTTTACTTTTGTAAAAGACTGGGAAATTGATCGTCGCTTCATGGATTACCCTAGACAAATGGATGCTGCCGCATGGCAGAGCAAGGTAAGATAGCCGCGGCGCGGAGCGTAGGTTCAAAGGTGGAAAAGCATGAAAATATGAATTTTAAGCATAATCTAAACTGTATTATGTAAATCAGCATTCACTCATAAAGGTAAAAAAAAAAAGCAAAGTGTGCTGTTGCTTGCCAAGCTGAAGTGGCTGATACAATCCAACCTCGGCTTACTATTGTTCTTCACCGACCTACAAACTCTGTGCTCCACCCTCCGCCGACCACCCACCGCGGGGTCGTCAAACATTTCTGACCACAAGCTCCAAGCTGCAACCTCGACGTCACACCTCCCACCGCACCACCACATCCCGCGATGCCAGCCAAGGCCAAACCCACGGCAAAAGCGACCAATTCCGAGTCCAAAGGTACACCTCCCCCCTTTCTTCCATCTGACCAACTCCCACACAAACCTCTAACATCTTCCCCAACCATCACAGCATCTCAGCCATCCACCATCGCCGAGCGCACCCTTCAGCGCTACCACGAAACCAACCCGCAAAGCAAGCGCGCCGACGAAGCCGGCCTCGCATCCCTCACGCCCGCGGAGAAGAAAACCTACACGCACGCACGCCTGATCCTCCCGCTCGCGCAGCAGCGCGTCACCCTCTCCGCGAAATCAGAGCGCGAGTTCTGGAAGCACGTCACCAAGGAGAGCTTGCCCATCCGCCGCCTGGCCGCCGACTACAGCTGGGGCAGCGACCGCAGCGGGCGCGACGTGGGCACGTACAGCGTTGCCGAGTTTGAGGCGCGCAGTCTGAAGCAGCTGCAGCTGAGGGCATTGGAGCTGCTGCACGGGCAGTTTGTGACGAGGCGCGAGATTGCGAAAGCGACGACGGGTAGCGGCGAGGTGAAGGACGCAGACGTCGACGAGGAAAAAGCGAGGCGCAGGGAAATGGCACAGCTCAAGAGGGAGCTGTATGGCGAGATTATGGGCTCGTTGGCGGCCGATCCGGAGTGGGATGATGTGATTCCCATTGCCAACGAGGAGCCCGAGGGCGCGCTGGCGCAGATTGCCTATCCGGATAACTATGCAGAGGGTAGGTCATAAGGAACAAAAAAAAAAACCAATTCCTCTTATCCTGTCTCTGTCGCAGAGCTGACCAAGTCCCCTCTGCAGCCGTATCCTACCTCCGCGCCGTCATGGCCGCCGAGGAGCTCTCTCCCCGCGCTCTACGTCTGACGGAGCTCGTCATCTCCCTCAACCCAGCACACTACACCGTCTGGCTGTACCGCTTCAAGATCATCGCGCACCTAGACTTGTCCATCCCGTCTGAAATCGAGTGGCTCAACGAAGTCGCCCTCGACAACCTGAAAAACTACCAAATCTGGCACCACCGCCAGCTGCTCCTCGAGCGGCACGTGCCCACTATCGCCGACGACGCCGCCGCCGTCAAGGCGCTCGCCCGCTCCGAGACGCAGTTCCTCCTGCTCATGCTGAGCGAGGACACGAAAAACTACCACGTCTGGACGTACAGGCAGTACCTGGTGCGCAAGCTGGGGATGTGGGACGCGCAAGAGCTCGGCGCAACGCAGAGCCTCATCGAGGAGGACGTGCGCAACAACTCGGCGTGGTCGCACCGCTTCTTCCTCGTGTTTTCGAACCCAGACGCTTCGACACCGGGTTGCGGGCCGACGGAGAGGGACGTCAAGGTGCCAGAGGAGACGATGAATCGAGAGGTGGCGTATGCCAAGGAAAAGATTGCGCTGGCGCCGCAGAACCAGTCGGGCTGGAACTACCTGCGCGGCGTGCTGGCCAAGGGCGGGCGGCAGCTGGGTAGTGAGGAGGCGTTTGCGGCGCAGTTTGTTAAAGTGCTGGGCGCGACGGCGGAGGAGGAAGAGGTTCGGAGCTCGCATGCCCTGGATTTCTTGGCCGAGGTGTGTCAGGAAAAGGGCGACAAGGATACCGCGAGGTTGTATCTGCAGCGGCTGGCGCAGAGGTGGGATCCGATACGGGAGGGATACTGGAATTATCGCACTGCGCAGCTGGACTAGAGCGTTTTTACAAATATTTGCAACAAAATACATGAATATGAATATACTTTTTGCAGCATAATGTGGATGACTAGCTAATAATAAGCAGAATGGAGATTTCATATGCTGTAGCTTAAGGTAATTCACACCATTTGAGCCTGAGACTCCTCAATTCCAATCTTTAGGTCACCACATATCCATGTTGCTGCCACGTCCAAGCTCTCCCATCGGGCATACGATTACCTGGGCAAGCCAGAAACCTGCTTATTCGCCCGCAGCGTATTTCCTCACGCCTGAAATCGCACGCGTACCTTGGCTGCCTCTTCTGGCTTATTCATAAGAAAATTCCTCCATCCACGAACACGAAAATTCAGCGTCATATCCCCAATAGGTTTAAAATTCGGCTCCCACGGAAACCGCGACATGAGCGCCGAAATATCAAACACCATTTCCGTAATTTTGTTCTTCGAGTACGCAATCGGCGCATCAGCCGCAAGATCAACCGTGCTCTCCGGAAACTCATTCATCATGCCGTGCAAAATGTGGCCGTTGACCTGCAGACAGGCATACACCTCGCCCTCATACGGCAAGACCGACACCTCCCTGCGCACCTGGTGCGTCAGGCCGCGCAGGAGCGCCATGACGGAGCAGCGCTGGCACTCGTGGCCCATGGACTGGCTGATGAGGAGGCGGTATTCTTGCGGAAAGACGTCCGTGCCGGGGAGGACCAGCTCGGGCTGGAAGCGCACGACGGGGACGGCGTGGCTGCACGGGTAGGCATTGTCGGGCCGGACAATGACGCCGCCGCACTTGATGCAGTACTGGAAGAGGTAGAGCGGGTGCTTGGCTTTGGCCTCGGTCTTTTTGTAGCACGGCTCGCAGTAGACGTGTGCGCAGGCCCAGGTGTAGCGGACGTCGGGGCACATTTCTTGGAAGAGGTTCTCGCATGCGTCGCAGCGTTCTTTGCGGACGCAGCCTGGTAGTTTTTCGTTTGTCGATATTGACGCCGGGTAGAGGGACATGGCACTGGATTCATCGTCCATGTTGCTTTCGTTTAGGTTGTGTGTCCGTTGTAAGTGTTTCTCCTTGTTCGTCCCGGCGGTGGGAGTTGTGGAACTGGCCGGATGGATTCGAGAGACAGAAGTCGACGACGTGTAGGTGATGTACGTCGAAGGCGGCAGTCACTACTTCTTTGACGTGTCGACTGTGCGACGAGAAACAAAGAAACGCGCAGCCAAGTCACTGACAAGGCGGTGCGTAGCAGTACACAAAGGTAAAATTACGCCACCAACCTGGTCGACTATATCAAGAGACGCAGCTAGCAGGAGACAAAATAGTATCAGTGTCGGAGAAAAGTGATAAGAGAGAAGGAATAAAACGCCAGGGCGAGCGGACAGTGATGCAAAATGGCCTAGACCACACCAGCACTGCCCTTTATACCAAACAGCCAGGTGACACCGCGGCTGGCTCCTGCACAGTACTGCATTTGCTCCGTGTGATACAGCACTTGACCATAAACAGAGGGTGACGCCCTTTTTATGCGTGTCTTTCGGGGGGTTGGGGGGGGGGGGGGGGGGGCTTCCCTCCCTTCTTTTTCTTGTTTGCGAGCCCCGGGTGCCACCATGCATGACCCAGAGTGTCCCACACCGCCCCGCACGCTTCCACTTCAGGCCCTTTTCACAATGTCCTGACTTGGTGTACCGTACAAGAGCAGCACCGATCTATTATTTTATCCTAATATTTTTCCACTCAAAACAGTACATAAAAGATAAAAAAATTCATTACCGAAATAAAAACAAACAAGATAATGACAAAACGCATCCGGTTGGAAAA
>PXYN01000367.1:0-37549 GCA_003056585.1 Lecanicillium sp. MT-2017a
GACGGCGTGTGGGATTGCTGGGGGGGTGGAGCAGAGGTGCGGGGTGTGTGTGGCGTGGGGGTTGGGCGATTCGGTGTGATACGCGGGCTGGGGAGCCGGTGAGGTGGTGTGGGGTGAGGGCGTGGGGGGCGGGGGGGGGTGGGGGGGGTGGGTGGGGGGGGGCTGGGGTGTCGGTGGGAGGGGGGGGGGGGGGGGGGGGGGGGGGGGGGGGGGGGGGGGCGTTTTAATGTGGCGCGATGGTGCCATCTAGCTCGCCTTCTTATCGCGCGGCGTCCGTGTTCTCGAACAATGCTGCGCTGTGTGGTGTTTTGTAATACGCGTGTAAGCTTTGTCGGGCCTGGAAATTGAGCTCGCTGGCAGAGTTGGTCTTTCTTGTCTAGAGCTGTCACATATTCCGTAGCCCAACAAAAGTCCATGAACGAGTGCACTACCGACTACGCTACTCGTTGCCTTCTGCGTCCTCCGCAGACGTGCTTGGCAGCCTAGTAGCCAGCGCCAAGGTAATGCACAAGAGCCTCCTATTACCCCAGCCGCATTTTTTTCTCCTTTGCAGTGTTCGAGGCTCAGGAAATGATTAAGCATGCCCAATGGCTTGTCAAGTCGGCATGCCGCGCTAGGCAAGATTGGGCTGACAGACTTACACCGACCTGCAGCTGACTGCTTCATTCCGAAGGACTCGTTCCGAGCCTGCAGGTGCCAGTAAATGTGCAGTACAGACAAGGCAGAGTCTGTCCTGTGATTGCGTCTGAATTAACAGCTAAGCCCCAGAACTACCGATAATCCTGGCGGCGTTGCGACTATTGAATTCTTTAGCAGTTTCTGATGGTTATCTTTCATCTGGTTAGCGTACATCGTGAGAATCCGCACCAAGTACGACATGCCACAGCCCCAACCCTCAACACCATGAGGAGGCCTAGAAAACCCCCAGGTGAAGCCTTGGCACACACTACAATCTTTCCCATGTACATGCGCGGCACGTCGTAAATGCCGCCGGTTCCACCGAAGCGGTCCGGTCGACTGATAACCCCAGTGGATACGCAGCTCCACGTACGACCAAAGACGCGGGGGAGGAGTCGACGATGGTTGAGAGAGTCTGGGGAGGCCCAGGCTGCGCGGCTCTTATAGCGGAAAGAGGTTTGCCGCCGGTGAGCAATTCATCTGCCCTGTAATATTACCGTTCTCGGCGTTCCCTGTATCCCATGTCCCTCCCCGGCCGCGTGCTTGGCGACTAACGAGGTTAAATATCTCGAGTCTGCCGCCTACTCTCTGGGTTCCTGTAATTTGATCCTTGCGTTTCCTCTGTTTTGCACCCTTATTATATTTTGTTTCTCGATGCTTCTCTTGTCCAGTCTTGCCCTCCTATAGCTGTATACGAGCACACCAACCAACAAAACCCGCAAACATGCGTTTCACATCATCAGAAAAGCCGGATAACCTCCACGTCGAGCACACCTCCTCCATAGACGACAACCTCCCCTCCAAGGACATCAGCGACGAAGAATACGACGAAGCCGACTACTCCCCCAAGGAAACGAACAAGCTCCTGCGCAAGCTCGACAAGACCCTGCTGCCCTTTCTCGCGCTGCTCTACCTCCTCTCCTTCCTCGATCGCTCCAACATTGGCAATGCCAAGCTTGCCGGGCTAGAAAAAGACCTGGGCATGGAAGGCTGGGACTATGCCGTGAGTGCTCGATATTTTTACTACCATTTTCTCATGATTGGAGCCGGGACTGACGAGAGAGCCTGCCACAGACCGCTGTTGCCATCTTCTTTCCCTTTTACGTGGCGGCGGAAATCCCGTCCAACATGGCCATGAAGCGCTTCAGACCGTCCATCTGGATCCCCAGCATCATGGTGGCATGGGGCACCATGACCATCATGCTCGGTATCGTCAAGAACTTTCCCTCTCTGCTTGCTGTCCGTAGCTTGCTGGGTCTAGCCGAGGGTGGATTGTTTCCTGGCGTCACATATTAGTGAGTATTCCTTTTCGGCATGACAGTGTAAGCCACGTCAGACTGACAGTCGTTTAGCATCACCATGTGGTACCGCCGCCACGAATGCGGTCTGCGCATGGCCATCTTCTTCTCTGCAGCCACAGCAGCCGGCGCCTTTGGTGGTCTTCTCGCGCGCGGCATCATGGAAATGAAAGGTGTCGGCGGCCTAAATGGCTGGTCATGGATCTTTATCCTCGAGGGTCTCGCTACCGTCATAGTTGGTGAGTCTGCTTCCGTATTCGACGAGACGACGTCAAGTCTAATGTTAGCGTTCCCAATCAGCAATCATTGCCTATATCGTCATGCACGACTATCCCGACACAGCCAAGTTCCTCACCCAGCCCGAGAGAAAGGAAGTGGTGCGCCGGCTGACGCAAGACCGGTCCGCGCTGTCCAACGAGTTCAAGATGAAGTTTGTCAAAGACGCCCTCAAGGACTGGAAGATCTGGGTGCACATGGTCATCACGATTGGCATCTACACTCCCCTGTACAGCATCTCCGTGTTCCTGCCCACCATTGTCAAGGGCCTCGGGTACACCAACGAGATGGCGCAACTCATGTCGGTGCCGCCGTATGCCGTCGCCTGCATCTTTACTCTGGGCGGCGGCTTCCTGGCTGACCGTCAGCGCAAGCGCGGCGTGTACATGATTGGTTTCAACCTGCTTGGGTGAGTCTTATACAACACTGTACCAATATTACAACACAATGCTGACAAGAGACGTGCATCACGTACAGCATTCTCGGATTCTTGCTTCTTGCCTTTGTCCACAATAACAATATCAAGTACTTTGCTTGCTTCCTAGTTACCTGCGGTATCTACCCGAATGTCCCGCAAGGCGTGGCTTGGAACGGCAACAACATTGGCGGATCGCTCAAGCGGGCCGTGGGGATCGCCATGCACGTGGGCTTTGTAAGTGCTTTCCAAGCTTCCTCTCTGGGCCTAACGCCGTCCGCAGCAACACCATCGGAGATGCTAATCCTCGCCAATTAGGGCAATTTCGGCGGCGCCATCTCGGGGTTCGTGTTTCGACCCAGCGACGGACCGCGGTATATGTCTGGGCACCTAACATTAGTGGGGACGTTGGGAATGAGTACTGTGCTGTGTATCATAATGCACCTGTACCTGCGGCGCGAGAACTCACGCCGAGAGGCAGCACATAAGCCCGTCTCGGAGTATACATATACGGAAATGGTACAAGAGACTGACGAGGGAGACAATGCCACATTCTTCCGGTATACAATATAGGAGAATATCGGCGGGGAAGATGGGCCATGAGGACTTTGGAGTTTGGTGGCGTTTGGGGAAGGGCCAAAGAGATGGCCGCCAACGGGGACATCCGCCGCGGGATCGGCATTTGGATGGATACACGGGGGAGATACGAGTTTCAACTTACATTGTACATGGTAGCAGTTTGTGGCTGTTTTTGTGGGCTCCCGTAAGCAGCCCAATAGTCTATGCCGTTGCCGTTTGACGAATCAAGTGCTTTGTTCGTTCTTCTTGCTTCTGGGGAGCATCTCTTTTGTCTAGTAGATTGCACGCGAGCAGTACGGACGAGGATCTTGCAACGGGCATGTAGGCTCTTGTCGTAGGTCAAAGCACGTACACGAGCAGCGTGGCGGCTACGCCAGAGGCAGCTCCGAGTAGACGTTTTTCAGTGCCATGAATTGACCAGCCCGAGTTATCTTTGGGTTCATCTTTGGACTCTGCAGAGAAAAGTTGGTAAAGTCTTAGTTGCAATGATTCCTTTGTACGGTGAGAGGGAAAACACCCCAGCCTCTCCTAAGTAGATAGGGCTATAAGTATATTCTGAATTTAAGACGTGCCTTCACATGCGACAAAGGCGCCCCCAGAAGCACCACGGTGGGTGATGGTGCCGGCCTCTTCGCAGCTCTTAGTAATGACGACGCGGTCAGCACCGGGGGAGCCTATGGATAGAAAATAAACAGGTTAGCCAATGCCATTGTACCTTGGATTCCGGACCGTGAAGATCAGGTCTCGGTCCAGAGAGGGGGGAGACAAACCGCCGGTGTAGACGCCGCTGGACTTGATGGGGAACTCGTAAAAGGGACCGCTCAGGCCCTTGAACTCAAAGTCCTCGTAGTTCTTGTACTGGTGAGGGTAGCTGGAGCCGCCAGCCGTGCCGCCGTTCTTGACATATTTGCAGGCGGCCTGGGAGGCATCGGTGACCTGGCCAGACGAGTAGTGGACGCTGCCGCAGGTCGCTTCGCCGCGGCGCTGGAGCTCGGCGGGCGCAGCGCTGACGAGGGCGACGAGGGAGAGGAAGGCGGGGATGAGCTGCATCGTGTCGGAACGCGTTGGTGAGCGGTTGATGATGGAGAGAGGAAGCGACAGGGACGAAGAGAGAGAGAGAGACAATGTGGGTTGTTGAAAGCAAACGCGCGCCGGACCCGGAAACCAAGGGCGGGCAAGGACAGGAAGCTCTGCTTTTAATTTAAGCTCTGGTCTTGGTACTCGGTACAGCACAGTCGGCCATGGCAAGGCCCCATATCTCGCCTACTGGCTAGTGCTAGTGCTGGATCTTGGTGTCAGCAATAGTGCCGTCGGGGTGGATCGCGGACAGAACGTGCCCCGATGAAGCAGCCAACCATGGAGGTAGGTGGTGGTTCGGTAAACGCATCAGTCGACTTCGTTGGCTCCATGGCCGTCCACATGAGCCGCTACGCCATGTAAGATGTGCTTCGTTCAGCGCAAAGGTGCATGCAGATCGGTGCATCGGGGGGCCATGGCTTGCCGCCATGGTCGGCGAGATGCGACCCTTTTAGTGGAGATGGCCCCGCGGCTCAGCGCCCAGTCTGGAGCTGCGCTGGTCCCATGTGCAGAGGGCGGCATGAGGTTGGAGAGGCGTGATGCACATATTTTATTTGGCGTGAGCAGGCAAAAAAGTCACCAAATGTGATTTCAATGGTAGCAGCGGCTGGCAAGAATGGCTTGCATAAAACGCATTAGCAGAATAACACCAACAATGCCAAATCAAACATCATTTCCTCCTCTCGCAGCTCCTCCGGCAGTTGACTAGCGCTGGAGACTGGTCCGGAGTAGTGTGCCTTGATACTATGGTAGGTCGGTGCCCAGATAACGCAGGTGCCTCGTAGAGCTGCCGGGCCGGCACTTTGTGACTCGCCGCCCCCGCAGCAGACCTCACCTCCCAACCAGCGACATACAAACGCCGCCGTCATGCGCCCAACCACAAAGGCCAACATCGCCTTTTGGTCCCTCTGGCTGCTGGTGCTGCTCTGGTGCAAGCTCAACATCCGCGACGAGCCCTCCTTCGCCTCCAACAACCCGTCGCAGAGCTCGTCAGCCGAGCGCGCCGCCCAGGTCGATGCCTATCTACGCAACAGCTCCGGCTCGCTGCCGGCCATCAACAGGTTATCCCAGCCGCCGCCTCCTCCCACGCAACTCCTGTGTATCGGCATCCCCAGCGTAACCCCCTTGGGTTCCTCTCTCGCCTATACCGTCGCCAGCCTCGTCGACACCCTCTCGCCCGCCGAGCGCGACTCAATACACCTCATCGTCTTCCTTACCGACGAGACCCCCACCGACCACCCGGCCTACGGGCAGCCTTGGCTAAGCCAGCTGGCCGACGAGGTTCTCGTCTACAAGCAGCCCGGAATCGACTACTCAGACACCGACTACCGCACCATACCACTCAATGTCCGAGAAGATGGCCAGCCTCGTGGCGACAACTTTGTGGAAAACATGCGCCTCGACCGCTCCGTACTCGTCGAGAGCTGTCGAACACGGGGGGCACCGTACTTTGCCGCAATCGAGGACGACATGATTGCCTCGCCGCATTGGTTCAAAAAGTTCTTTGCCGGCGCAGCACACGTCGAGGACCAGTCGCGCCGCGCCAACACCGACTGGCTGTACCTCACCCTCTTGAACGAAGACTCGCCAATGGGGCGGGACCTCGAAGAATGCCCCAAGTACCTAGGCATCATAGCCATTGTCTATGTAATAGCAGCCGTCATTGTCCTCGAGCTGCGCCGCCATCGCCATGGCCGCACCGCAGGCGGCAGCGCGGCCCGATACAAGTACACGCCGCTCGGCGTCGGCGGCGAGTCGCACCAAACCATCTTTCACCACCTGGCCACTCTGGTCCTGGGTCTCTGGCTACCGGCAGCCATTGCGTTCCTATTCCTCAGCGACCACACGACGACAACCCTCTCGCGAATAAATCCCTTCCCGCGAGCCGACGTCCGCGAGATGCCGCGCAGTGGCCGCCGCGTAAACGGCGCCATCCTGCCCAACCGCCATCTGCCGGCCGTGCAGTCTCTCCTGCGCGAACCCCGCTATGACGGCTTGGGCGCCGCCCAGGTGATCGAGGGCTACGCGGAGCAGAACAATCTCAAGAAATGGGCACTGGAGCCGAGCGTTCTCCGGTATATTGAGCGAGAGTCTTCTGAAGGCACAACAGCACCGTGGGACCTCGGCACGGACTCTAGGCGAAGCTGATGTAATGCCATGGCTCACTCACCGTGTAGGTGTATAAGCTTACAAATAATTGTGTATATTATTGTCTATTTTCTTTCCTTTTTGTATTTTAGCGATACCATTGCCGTAGTTGGCAGCATTTACAGGCGCAATTGTACTATATTCATTGGAGACACAGTATGCATTTTTACCAGCCTTTGATTCGATCAATGTCACCATAGCCAGTCTGTATACCCCAAGCCTGTCAATTGTACCGTTGATCATATTATGAGTAGTCCATCAGCCTTGACGTTGGCTTAGACGAAAGCACGCGCCGCAAGTCGGATGAGAAGGCGCGTTGGACGGCATTGTAATCCTCCGATGAGTCAACCACACCAACACACCAATCCAGACCTACCTACTTATAACGCTCATACTCTGCGTCAATCAACCTCAACCAACACATCCAAACAAACCTTTCCATGATGGGCAGCACATCCACCCCGGAATACACCATAACCGAGCTCACATCTTCATCCTCCCTAACCCCCCACCTCGCGGCCCTCCAATCTCTCCTCCAGCACTGCGTAAACGACGACCCCTCCACCTCCTCCATCGGCTTCTTCGCGCCCCTCTCACCATCCAAAGCCCTCGCGCACTGGACCGCCGACCTCCTCCCGCCGTCACCCACAGCGACCAACTCGCTGCTCATCGCCACCTCCGCCGCAGATGGGACGCTCGCGGCCACGGTGCAGGTGGTCAAGATGGCCAAGGAGACGCACCTCTTCCGCGGCGAGGTCCGCAAGCTGCTCGTGCACCCGCGGCACCGCCGCGCGGGGCTCGGGAGGCGGATGATGGACGTTGCGGAGGCGGTGGCCAGGGAGCAGATGGGTATCGAGGTGCTCGTGCTGGACACGGCGAGCGATACGCCTGCGCGGGCGTTTTATAAGAGTACAGGCTGGTTGGAGTGGGGGGTTTGTCCGGATTATGCCATGTTTGCGGATGGGAGAAAGGCTGAGTGTAGTTTTTTTGTCAAGAAGTTGGTGTAAGTGGGTGGTGTTTGAAGGCTTATAAAGTAGATTATAGATACTGGATTTGAGGTCTTTGCTATGATTAAAAAATTACTATGGAAATAAACTTGTACAGGCCAAGGCAACAAACAAATCTCACATCTCTACATGCTGCCTCACGAGGAAAAGTCAATCTCACACCAATCTACCCACAACTACAATCCAGCAGACACCTTCTCACGGCAAGCACATCCTTCGTCTTCACTTAAATGCAATACGGCGATTCCCGCTAACCAACTCACCAATCTTGTTCTGAACTGTCTCAAACCGCGTATATCCACAAGACTCGCTTTCAAGATGGTTAATTATACCAGCCAAGCTCTTAAAGTCCATTCGACATGCGGCGCTGGGACAGTGATACAGCGCTTGCTGGTCTATCCCCCTCCGAGAAACCCCCCGTTAGCAAATCACACGTCTTCTTCATCACATCTTCCCGCTTTTTTATTCCCTGGTACTTACGTATCGGTGAGTTCAGGTGCTGATTGAGGGCACTACGCGAGTTGAAGCAGCGATGGCAAAAGTAACACTCCCACCAATCGCCATTCCACGCATAATCCGTCGCCTCATACTTGTCAGAGCCAGTCCACCCAATCAAGCTCTTGGAGATGACGCCCCCCGGGTCCTTGGACCGCACAAACCGGTATATCTGGTCCCGATTGAGGCCGCGGGCGTCTGCGCAGCTTCCAGACTCGAGGTGGTGCGTCACCCCCGTGGCCGTGGTAAACAGCTTCTTGCAAAACGGGCACTTGATATCCTGGCCCCTATGAACCCGCGAATTGAGATGCTAGAAATCCCCCGGGCTCCCGTTAGCACGTTCATGGCACCACCGCACCGAGATCCCGCAACTTTGTTCTCATTCACGCGCAGACAAATCTTGTTCATACCATTTTGAGATTGTTGGCACTCTGAAAGTACCGCCCACACGGTCCACAATACAGATGCCAGTCTTGCTCATGCTCCTCACACGCCTCTTGCGTCGCAAAAGTCTCGTCGCAGACGGAGCACTCCACGGGCCAGTGGTTGGCGTCGTTGGCGTGCTGTCGACGGGCGTTGTGGCTGTAGAACCAGCGCGAGCAGGTCGGGCACTCGAATTCCGGCGGCTCATGGCCCGTCGCGTTGCAGTGGTTATCTCGCGCTCTCGATCCCGATGGAAAGGCCTTGCCGCAAGTGCCGCATTCATAGTCATAGCGTCCTTGCATGTTTGTCGAGAGTTGTTAAGAGGCCGAGGGCGGGCTTACAAGGGCCTGTGAATTGGACAGTCTGCCAAAGGGGATATTGATGTGTGCAAATCTACTCGTAGACAGAGCAGCGGCAACACATCTGGGAAAGGGCCTTTGGTTTTCTACGAGCACTGACTTGCACTGATGGCGGATGTGTTTATCTTTCTGTTGCCGTAGGGGGGTGGCTTCCGCACGGCTGATCATGCGATTCACCTTGCAGGGGTGAATACCGCCATACGAAACGACCCCTGGTCATTGGCCAAGGTGACTGTACTGCACCTTGGCCGTTTGCACGATGCTGTTGCCCGGTAAATTCAAGCATTTAGCGCAATTTAATGAAAGTGCACCATGGTTGTATTGATTTCATGAACAGGCAGTATTACTATTCAATTCTGGCATTTCCTATCGTAATGCTGTGCTAGTGTCGGGCAGTTGTTTTAAAAGGCAATCTAGCAAAAGGTCCGACGGACAACACAAGTTGTAAATGCAGTGGCTTCACAGCTATCAGCTTCCCATGCTATAAAACTAATCGCCGTAATGATATCCTAATGTATGCCTATTCTTTTAAGCCATTCTGAATAACGATGACTCTTCTTCCAATTCCTTTGGTAATGGTACAATGATTTTGCTAAAACGAAGCGCTAAAACGATGCATCGACAGCCACCAAATCTAGTGTGCTATCAATCAATTTTTGGTACGTGAAAAGCCTTGCAGCCATTTCCTTCTCGACCCAGTACTAGAGGGCGGCAACTGCGCACCTCCTCCTGTGGCTTGCGCGTTGGCCGCATCCATCGAGCTAGTGCTCGTCGGCATATACTCGTAGCCCTTGGATTCCGATACTCCTGGCTGCGGCCCAGAGCTTGCAGAATTACGTCGTCTCTGCTGTCGAGGGTTAAACATGATTGGTGGCGGCGTGGCTCCCGATCGATCGTCGTCGATGACCCCACTGCGGGAAACCCATGACGGCGCTTCGCCGTGGGACGCAGTCTTGGTCATTTCAGGATAGCCACCATCTTGTACAGGGACGCCATCAGTCTTGCCGCTCACCGGAGCCCCGCCGAGCGAACGGCGAAACAGTTTGTTCAGGCCGCCTCGTGGGCCTTGCTGCCACGATGTCGGCGGGTAATGGCTCTTCTTGCTCTCGCTGCTCGGTTGTGGTGGAGCTTGGTTCTGCACAGGCGTCGATGCGTTTGCCCTCAAGCCGGCGAGGTCACTATTTCGACGGCCATGGGAAGCCTCATGGGACGCTCCGTAGTTGGGGCCCGGCTGCGGCGGCTGAGGTGGCGGCTGCCAGGTGCCATCCATGGCAAGGGGCTTGACAGATGAGGGCGCTGCAGAAACAGACCGTGTCTGGGCGTGGAGGCTGGATCGTCTATCTGGCGGCGGTGGCGGCAGGTTAGGCGACAACAGCGCCTCACGCAGAGACAGAAGATCGTGCATGTAATCGGTGCTGGGCATGGAGCCTAGTCGAGAGTTCTTAGGATCAAACAATGAGTCCATGGCCCAGCCGCCATTTGCCATATTCGTCGCGAAACCAAAGAGATCTGGCGAGGCGCGGCCCGTGGTCCTGGTGGGCTTGGTGCTCTCTCGAAGCCAGATATCGAGGCTGGATTTAAGCGATTTGCTATCCGAGTCGTCGCTGTCCCACGAGTTCTGTCGTTTGTGAGATATCGTCGTGTCGCCGGCAGAGTGGGGACGAGGTATATTCTTTGCTCCGTACACATCGTAACTCGGTCTTGTCGTGTCTGGTTTCCCTAGTGCACTTTGAGGCTGTTGTCTCTCGACAAGGGAAACACCGCCTGAGTATTGCGCTGGTACCCGTTGGTCGCGACTTGCTCCATCCAGCGACGGACCCCACGGCATCTCATTGCTCGTCTTTTGACGAACGGAAATGTTGTCGTTGGATGTCTTGTATCTCTGCAAGGTGGACGACGAGATCGTATCTGGCGTCGGCGGTAATCCTTGGTCGTGTAGGCGAGCGCCACCCTGAGTTTCTGTCATAACCTTGCGCAAAGCGGCTCGTTTCTCATCCTTAGTTGCCCTACGAGCCGTGGCTTGGTTGCCCTCAACATGGCGAGACCGGCTCACAGCGTCGGGAGCATGCCTTTGTGAAGGCGCAGGTATCCGGTCTGACCCAACCGTCTCCATTCTCTCCATCCGCTGTAGCGGTGAGTCGCTGTTAAGAACATTTGATATCGGAGGGATATAAGCGGAAGACTGTCCCCGACTCTTTTCAGGAGATGCGGGATGCTCGTTACGCCAGCCAGCTCGCCCATTAGGCGCGTCGTGAGTTGAGCGCTCCTCCTGGGGTCGAGGCGGGCTATCGCCGATTCCATTCAGCGTTAGCGGCTCGTCAAAATCGGGGATGACCGTGGTGTCGCCACCCTTCTGGCCATATACACTCAGGAATGAACTTTCACTTAGCACGCTCAGAGTAGGACTGGCGAGACCATTAGTCGCGCCATTATCAGCTTCTGAGGGTCCTTCCGATACTCGTCGTAAACTGAGAATGCTTCCGCGGTTGCCGAGGTAGACGTTTCGCAGGTTCTCTGTGGTCGTGCTTCGGTCAGATAGGAAACTAGGCATGCGATTAACAGTCGGTGTCTTTGCGCGGTCCACGACGCTAGCTGTATCGACAGCCGTCTCATCAGTACATGAGTTGGCATATGTTCCCAGATCTCCAGGATAGAGGAGACCCTGGCTTTCCATTTGCTTGACTATGTTACGCTCGTCAAGTAGCTGGTCAATCTTGGCCTCGAGCGCAACAATCATGCCCACCGCTTCTTCAATGGCCTTGTCGCGCTTTTCGAGCTCCGACATGAGGCCATCGCTTTGCTGCTGTGCCTCTTGCTTTTCGGCCTCGAGCAGCTCCAGCCGTTGCTCCAGCTTCGTTTGCCTCTCACGACGATGAAATAATTCGAGTTTGAGGTCAAAGTTTTGCTTATGCAATGTGGAAACAACCTGCTCCATCTCCTTTACACCTAAGCCTTTCTTCTTGCCAGCTTCGGCGCCGGCGCTGGACTGAGGTCGCTGTCCATCAGCATCGGCTGACTTGGACGGCTTATCTCCAACGCGCCCCAAGTCAACCGAGGCGCTCATGTCAAAGTTGTGGCGGGATGAAGTGGACGAGCTCAGCTTGTCACTCTCGGTCTTGCGCTCTTTCTGGAGCCGCTCCTGCAAAAAGGTAGAAATTGCTGGCTGGCGGGCGAGTTCCGAGCTTGCTTCTCTGGATAGTTGTGGCGTTGGTCTCGTGCTTGACTTTGGTGAGGCAGCGCATGCGTTGTGGTGGAATCGGTGCGCAGGGTGGGCATATGAATGGGCAGGCGAGGCTGGTACATGCGAGTTGGAACTGCTCACACTTCGCGTGTTGCTGCCAACTGTTGACGCCCGCGAAGGCGAGCGTCCGTAGGGTGGCCGCGACGACTGCCGCGGTTGTGATGAGGGACCGTCCATCTTTGGTGACGGGTCGGGAGGATGCGTAGGTAGGGGATTAGATCTAGGTTGTGTCGGCTTGCAGCAGATGTGAGGATAGATTGGTCGACTAGGAGATGGAGTTGTGTAACTGCAGATGTCGCACACGCAAAAGAAGTGCCAGCTTCTTTCAAAAACAGGACCGGGTGCACAGCATAGGTCGGGTCGGTTGCGCGATGTTTGGTCAAGCTGCACGCCGCAGTCACTCCAAGCCAGCAAGCATAGTCTATTGTATCAGGAAGACAACATGCCTGTTTGGCAGCGACGGTATTGTTGTGATTCGGTGAACGAGTGGCAGCAGCGCCGCAACTTGTGTAGGGTGCTGTCGGCGTTTGTTTATGGCTGCGCTGGTGCTCCTGCAGGTGCTCGTACAAATGTAGCCAAGTATGGACCGAACAAGGGATAAAGATGCAGAATATGTATATGGCGTCGAAGTATAATGGAGTATTCGTAGGCGAGGTCTCGAAAGCGGTGGTCGGACAGTTGAGAATCAAAATAGAAATTGGTCGCACAACAGGGTCGAGCGAGGAACGAGAATCGATAAGGAGAGGGCCACAGGAATGACGGATGACGACGGCGACAATAGCAGGGCTCCGCAGCTCACCAAGGGCGAACGAACAAGGAGGGAGGGGCAGTCAGATGAGAATAGGAACCCGAGGTGCGACAAGTTTCGTTTGTTGGTGCGCTGGGTACGATGTTGTGCCAATCCTCGTTGTGTTCTGCCGCGTCGTTCTGGTGCGCCTGTCTCAGCGAGAAAAGTAACCCAAAGATAGAATAGAAACGCTGCAGGGGGAGCGGGAAACTGGGCGATCAGGAGGAGCGAGAAAGCGGCAACAAAGGGAAAAGAGAGAGAGAAATAGACACGAGGGCGAGGATAAGGCGGTCGAATCAAAGGTCGCAGCGCAAGACACGGAGCAAGATGAAGGTTGCAGATGGTGGAGCAAGGGAGGAATGCTGGTGTTGGAGGGCGAAAGCTCGGGGCCGTCCTTGTTTGGGTTGGTCGTGTTGCTCGCAGGTGCCCAATCGGGAAACGAAGCCAAGACGCAGCAAGAAAATGCAAACAATAGGTGATGAAGGGAAAAGAAGAGAATGAACAAAGTCAAAGTGCAGAGCGGTGGTATGAGTTTCCAAGTACTCCGTACGGAGAATATGTCACCAGTCTTACAAGGGAACAGAGAGAGAGCCCAATTAAAAACGGCACCACCATACTCGTACGCCCGCAGGCGCAGCGCACCCAGAATAAAAAAAAATAAAAAAACGGATGGCTGGTCCGACCCCGTTTGGGGCGTGCGCTAGGACGCCGAGTGGAGAGCGGGCCGTCCAGGGGTGACCAGGCCACAGGGTGGTGCGCTAGCGGCAGTGCTTGCAGGTATCTCTAGGACAGGGCGGGCGGTCAAACGAGGACGACCATGTGTGTAGGAAGCGGTGACGAAGCAGAGAGTCTGCTCTGCGGGAGGGCCTTTTACAGGGCACAAAAAAATAAATGAGAATCCAAAGCCATGCAAACCGGTCGGTGAAAGATTCAAGTGTATCATGGCATGAAAATATAGTGCCCAAAAAAATTCGACCAAGCGTAGCCCTGCCATAGATTGCCCATTCATGCGTGTCCATGGTAGGGTTTGTGGGGAGACTATCTATAGCACACTCTACAGTCTCTTCTCCGTACCCAACCCACTCATTCTTCCTTGAATACTTCGTACTCCATACTTCCTCCCGCACTTGTTAAGCGAAGACAGAACTAGCCAGCAAAATGCTACTCTGCCTTTTTTCCAGAACAGGTTGGGCGCCCAGGGTCCTGTGCGCACGACTGCAACCTCAGCACCAAGATGTGTTGGCGGACCATCGCTGTAGTTTCTTTTTGCTGCAGTGGGGGCCGGCGGCGGTATCAAGTTTTCCTTTAGTTTCTTCTTTCGCCTATATTTTCTTTTTTTTCTTCTTTCTTTCTATAATTTCCACGCTACGCAGCAATTCCATAAGCACTGGGTGACCCTAAAAAGAAAAACGAAAAAGGGCATCTCTGCAAAACACCCGGATGCCGCGGTTTTCAGCGTCCCGCAGCCGACAAACCCGACAAACCCTCCACGATCAACGAGCCAAACAAAAGACAGAAATGGCAAACGCCACAAATGATGCCTCATCCCTCAATACCATCGACTGGCACCATCACACGTCCATAAGTACGGAGTCGCTACAGTACGCAAACCCAGCACAAACACCAAGCCGCACTTTCCATGTTCCTGCTCCTGCGCTCCTGTCATCCTCCCCGCCGCTCGCCGGGAACCAATCACGGCCCGTCCCAAATGTCCGGGGAACCGGCCCGCCTTATGGCCCAGAGCGACATCCACTGCGCCGCCACACCACTTTTTTGTGACGACGCACAGCGGACGGCGCACTTTTGCGTCGTGCGCATGTGCGCCTCGTCACCTCTTGTCTCGCACCTGCGCCCAGGCACCACCACCCCCAAGAACCCCTGGACCTACCTTTTGGTGATTTCTGGTGATTTCGCATGGCTGTGGCCTGACATGCACACCATCCTTGCACCCCGATGCCATGGGGCCAGCGGGATGCACGAAATCCTCAAAGACATGACCCTCAACCTGTCTGACCACAGGGACCCAACCTTATTAGCACGGCACGCAGTACGGAGTACACCTGTAGAAGCCAAAAACACCAACGCGTAAACTATGTAAATCATCACTTAATTATATACACCTTGCATCACCCAAGTAATTCTACGGCTACAGGTCTTCGTGGAAAAACACCTCCTCCTGCTCGCCCCGGTCCTCACGCACCTCATCCTGGGAACCAACATCCTGCGCCTTATTCTTCGCACCCTTGTCCGCCGCCTTGGGCTTTGACTTTGCCTTTCCATCCTTGGGCTTGGCCTTGTCCTTGGTAGTCTTCTCCTTGGTAGTCTTTTCCTTGGGCGCCCTTTCCTTGGACTTGGCCCTTTCTTTCGTCGGCTGCCTCGGCGCATCCTGCTCAGTTTCCTCGTAATAGTCGCCGCCTTCTTCCGGCGCCCCCTCCTCCTCCTCGTCATCAATGAAACCATACAGCTCCCGGATGCCCGTCGTGCCAATCTCGGTCACGTCCACCCGCCAGCCCAAGTCGCCTGCCAGGGTCTTGACCTTATCCACCACCTTCTTCACGTCGTCCGGGTCAATGTCGAGCTTGCGGAGCTCCTCGCGCGTCATGGCCTTGATGCCGCCGCCCTCAGCCTTGCTGAGTCCCTGCGCAATCGTCGTCCTGGGGTTCGGGTCCAGAGCGTTGCCCATGGTCAGGAAGCTGCGTGGCGTGACCAGTTCCACCGGCGGCTTGCCCTTTTCGTCGCCACGCGAGATGATGCTCCTCGATCCCACCGTGATGCCGCCAATGACGACACCCTCCGCGGTATGTCCGTTGCCCTCGTCCTGCTCCTCCTTGCCTCCTTTCTGCAGACCCTGCCCAACTACATCGGTAGTCTCGGCCGACGGCTCGCCCTCTTGCTGCTTATTGCCCAAGAGCAGCTGTTCCGTAGCGGCATCCGCAATCAGGGAACACCGAATCGGGTTGGCTCGCGTCTCCTTGGGAGGCAGGAAGGCAACGTCGTCACACAGCCGCGGCGTATTGATGACCATGACGTAGGCACAGATTGTAACCTCCTTGATCCAGCTGATTTTATCACTCTGCAACCCGGGCACGCAGTGGTACTGCACTTCAATCGTTCTCTCGCGGCCCGTCAGGTCGCATATGGTGCCGCCCTCGAGCTTCTGCACCAGGTATCGCTGGTCGCCCTTTTCCTGCAGCTCGGCCGGTACGGGGGCTAGTTCGCTGCCGTCCCTTGCGCTTCGCGCGTCTGCCGTCGGGGGAATCATCGGGACTCTACCCAGCACGTATTCGGACGAGTGCGGGTCGCGCACCGGCGGCTTGCCCTTGGGACTGCTCGGCAGCGCGTGGTACTGCACAATCTCTCTATTCCTGCAAAAGCTGTAGCTCCACCAGCCAGACATGAAGTACAGGCAAGTGTCCTCTAGCTCGGCGACCAGATCCCAGCCGCTCGCAACCGCGCGGCTCACCTCGCGTGCCTCTTCGGCCCTGGCCAGCTCGGTCGCCGTCTCGTTTTCAGGCGGCGCGGGTCGCAGCACCGGTATCGAGCATAGGTACTTGTACGGTGCCATATTCAGTATTTCGTATGTTTGTAGCATCTCGCCGTCGCCATCGGCCTCGGCGTCCCCATCGCGTTGTGTGCCATCGGCTTCCGCTGCTGCCGTCGGGGCGGTAAAGTCGGCAGAGTATGTGGGATGAGGGTCGTTTCGCTCAATCAATGCTTGCGCGTCGTTTTCGGAAATAGGTCTGTGCTCAAAGACTACCTCAAACTGCAAAAGCGTCAGGAAAGGATGGTCGTCGCCGTCGCCGAAGCTCGATTGTCCCGCTTACCTGAGGAAAGGCCAGCACATCCTCGTGGATGCTGAAGCTATGGGGCTTGGCTGCGCATACGCGAAGCGCTGCCAGTAGTAATATGTGTAAACGGCGCATTGTGCCGGCAGGTTACCTGGTATCCCGCATAGAGCTGAGGCCAGTAACGGTGATGGAATTGTGTTGCGCAGATGGACACTTGTACAGAAGCGGCTCTAGGTCGTGAGCGTATCGTGGCATCGTCATAAGTGGGTCCGATGTTTTACCGTGCCGATCCCCGGCGTGTAAGTCGGCTCCAGGGCCATAATGAAGATAAATGTAGAAAAAGGTAATAGAAATTCATTAGATGCCAGAAACTACGGGTGATGTACTCTCAACTTCTTAAACTTTTATGGCTGAGGTTTGCACCTGGCCGTGTGCCGGTAAGCTTTCCACACACCTTTATTAGGCGGCACGACGTATAAAACCACTTCTGCTCGCCTTTCTACACGTCCGTGAAAACCTTTTCGTCTGGAAAATCATTTTCACTAATATCCCACTGTCAAGATGTTCTTTCGTGGTTTTGCTATTCTGGCTACTGTGGCGACTGCCTACGGCTTCACATCCTTCCCCAACGGCCCTGAGGCCGAAAACATCGGAGAGGTGGACACCCTCGACGCATTCCGTACGCCGAAAAACGCTATCGTGACCCTTGCGCATAATTTTACTAATATAAATCACCAGTGGCATTTATTGGAAGAGAACCCTCGTCATGGGAGGACATCACCGTGTACGACAACGCGACCGACCTCCGCGCGAACCCGGATCCAGTGGCCGTCGATAATTACGGCTGTAACCCGCTCGACTCGCTTACAAATGTCCAAGAAAGAGATACGTGCCACAAACGTAACGGATGGGAGAAGATTATCTGCGAGGATATGCCCAACCACAAGTGGCACTGGAGCTCTGGCAACGCGTTCCCTATTCGCTACCACTCTGACAAACTCATGACTTGGCTGTACAGTTTTGCCCTGCTTTACACGTCACGTACCACATTCTGCTGCTAACCTTTTTATTATAGTGAGTCACTAGCTAAGAACATCAAAGAAGGCAAAGACATCCGTGATAAATGGCGCGATGGCAAGAATCTTGATGATGACCTCGCGAAGCGCCGTAATCTTGGGCCAGTCGCTTCAAACAGCTCTAGCCTTCGCTTTTCAGTACCAGGCCACCTAGGTCCTCTATCTGAGAGAAGCATCGACAAGAACGGTATACACAGTCACTACCTGTATAATCACGATGTCGGCGAGGTCTGGTACCAGGGCACCACGGCGTCCTTTGTCGACGACGAATCCATCTTGGAGCCACAGACGACTTCTAACTCCAGTGCTGAGGCGAAACCTAGCCAGTCTTTTAGTAAGTCGCGCTTCAAATTTCCCGCTTTCAATTCGGCCAATGCTAATAAATGGTAGCTCTTGTTTTACAGGTGTGGCGCAAATCGGAGGCCATGCCCGCAAGCTCCCTGTCTGAACAATGCATGGCCAAGGTTATGCACTGGCATATTGACAGAGCCTCTCACACTCAGAGATTTGTCTGCACACAACTCGATGCCCGTGGAGATTGGTGGGCTTGGTATAATGTCAACATCAACCACGGCATGCACGTGTTGCAGACCAACGGGGCCTGCTGCGCAAATTAGATTTCACGCCCGTCACGGTGCGATCGGGCTTTGTAACTGCTCTTTAACTGTATTTCGATATATTGATCGCTATTGTATGTGGCTTCTGCGCTAATGCTTAATCGTCTCCAAATCCTTCCCACTCTTCGTCATCGCCAGACTCATCCTCGTCCTCGTCCTCGTCTTCCTCTTCACCATCATCCTCAGTTCCATCTTCGCTCTCATCCCTCGGGGCCAGCTCAACAGCCTCTCCAGTGCTCTTCAGTACAGGCATACCAGTAACGTCCCTCACAATCCTGCCATCATCATCTCTCATGTAAGGGCCATCCTCATCCACCTCGCCATCCTGCGTTCCGTCTCGCACAAAACCTGCCACGAAGAAGCCCATCACGCCGTGCCCATCACCTTTGTAAGACCGTATGCAACCTTCAGCTATTTCCTTGTCTCCCCCACACGCCTCTGGTAGCCCACGGACCGGCCACTCACGCATACCGCGGACTTGGTCGTTGCGACGTAGTATTCGCCAGCCGCGCTGCTCTGCTACTTTTGACGCGAGAGCACGCATCACCACACCTTCATTCTCTTGCGAGTGAATAGAGCATGTCGAGTATGTGACCTTCTTGGCAGACGGGAACTTGAGTGCGTGCAGCAAGATTTTCAACTGGAATCCGGACAGTGCCTCCAGTCTTGCTTCGAGGTCTTTCTCCGAGTTGACCACCGTCTCATTACCCTCGTCGTCAATCATGACGTTCTTCTCAGCAGCCTCTGTAGCCTCGTTTATTTTCCTCTTCTTGTTTTTGTCGTTTCCTGCAGCCTGACTAGTAGAGCTTTTGTTGGCTTTGCCAGCAGCGTCTGGAATATGCAGTTCGGGCATGGAGTCTCTTCCAACAATGCCGCTTCCCGAACAACTTGGATCTAGCAACAGCCCTCCAATGTTGGCGTACTGCTCTTCAGAGGGATTTACCTGGCAAAAGTCTTGCCCGAATCCAATCTTTGTCGTCTTATTCGATCCCGCAATCTTGACCATTTTCGTCAATGTCTGCGCACGTCTCGAGTCCTTTTCGAAGGCGAATATTGTTGGAGGGTCAGCTTCAAACTCTGGTCGCCGTGCGTGGAGAATGGCAGCCAAGTGCGTCGTCTTGTTTCCCGGAGCAGCGCATCCATCGACCACGTCACCGTCTTCCGGCAGAGGATCTAACAGGTATGCCGGAAAACAAGAAGCCTTGTCCTGTAAAATGATTTTCCCTGACGTATAGGCCTCCGTTTTTGTGAGATCGATGCCCTGTGTAATGGCGAGAAGATTCGGCACGTGGTTGTCGATGAAAAGTCGTCTCCCGCCCTCTGACACGACCTCTTGAACACTTGTAGCCCTCTCATAGCCTTTGAACGTAGTCTCAAGCTGGTCTTCAAGGCTGCTTTTGAGCGCATTAACGCGCACCCATCGCGGATAATTAGATTCCTCGCCCGCAGAATCACGTTCAATCTGCTCCCTCAAAACGTCCAGTGAAGGCGCCCGGCGCCGTAACCTCGCCCTCGTCAGCTCTGAAGCCAAGCGTCCTTTGTGCTTCTCAATGGAGACCCTCAGTCCGTGAGTCTTCGGCAAAGCAATTCCGCTCTTTGATATGAGTAAATCATGGACCAGCAACAGCGCCAGCATCGGGGTAATCTGGTAGTCTCACGTCAGCGCCATTTCGTAAAATCCCAGATACAAAGTGCTCACCTTTCTCTCAACTGACAGAAACCCAGAAGCGTCTATAACTTCCTTCAATACAGGGCTCCATTTGGCCGTTTCCAAAACAAGGGCATAGAGTTGGCCGGAAGGCGACTTGATGTGGCGCCGGCCAAAGACTCTCGACTTTAGGCTGCCGCCCTCTGACGAGGAAGCTGAAAGTACCTCTGCGCCCTCATGGTACAGAGACATATTGTCCGTACCAAGGAACTGTTGATAGCCACTTTACAATCTTCGCCGCTATCCCGGTTTGAAGTTGTCGGTTGAACAATGTAAGTACTGGTCAGCGAAATGAAAAGTGCACCACAGGTGTTTAGCCGCGGTTCACCCGTGCTAACACGGGACCTGCCCATACTTGAAGATTCGTTCAAAATTGCTGTAATATTGGATACAGTTACAATTTCTCACGCTTATCTACCTCTAGATATATTTCCACAAGTATCTCCTGTAAGGGTAGCCACCATTCGCGGCCTAAGCGCCCTAACTAACCCCCTAAGTGGCCAGCATCAGACGCACTACAGTCACGTTGAATATCTAGAAACGACAGTAGGAAACAGGTTACGGGCCCAAGAAATAATCCAATTTTCTCTATATACCCGTTCATATTCGGCCTCTCGATACCCAAAGCTGTTCAGCCTGCACCAGTGGCGCATCAAATTGGTCCTCGACAGGGAGGCAAGAAGAAATCCAACCCCTATGTCGAGTAAAGAAATGAAACTATAGAAAGTGTGCTATGGATATAGACACAGAAAGAATCGAAGTATCCAACAATTTTAAATGGCAAAAGATGCCATTCAATAACTCGTCCCGACCGCTCATTTTGTTGCCCAATATCTCACCAAATGCCCTAACCGCCCCCCAACGCTGAGAGAAAACGAGTGACCATGAAGCATCCCATATGTCCGAACACCAAATAACCTAAAAAGATATCCCATCGTTACAGCACAAGTGAAGAGAAAATTTGGTGGTCTTGCGCGCAGCGAAGCTGCCTCATGCTTTAGCTGTGTCCACCAACATGACGGCGAGCGTGGCCGTGCATGTGGCGTCGACGCTGTGCATTCTTCAGATCAACTTCGCCATCTTTGCTGTAAACAGTCAAAGCCCAGCCGCCGCCGCAGACGTCCGAAGCGGCATCTTCACAGGCCATGTCGCAGCTGGTGTCATTGAGACGTTCAGAGCCAACAATCTCGTTGCCGCAGTAGCACTGCCCACCATACTCTGTGCCAGCGACGGCAAAGCCTGCATTTTGGCAGTAGGAGACGCACTTCTCATTGCTCATGGGACCCAGATCAGGTCGAACCTCGCCGCTGAGGACCCGTTTTTCAGAGTCTTTGAAGCATCCGGCGTACTTGAATCCTGCAACCTCTTTTTCAATTGCCCCAGTGCTAGTAGGAGATGAAGGTGCATCAGCTGTGACAGTAATAGTCTCGATGACAGTGTGAGTCTTGCGCGGCTTGCAGGCTGATTTTCCCTGCTCAGGCTTGTTGACAATTGCTTCACCAGGGTTGACTGATGGTGAAGGTTCTTCGCTCTGAACTGGTGCGTTCGTGTATGCTGGTGGTTCGCTGGCCTTGGTGGTCGGCGCCGGTCCATTGTTATCCTTGACGGGGGTAGACGTCTTGTCATTTCCAGATCCACTGCCGTCGTTGTCGCCGCCACTGTTGCCACCGCTGTCGCCGCCACTGCTGTCACCCCCACCATAATGCCATCCAGTAATCTGCCTGTTACCGGGCAAGGTGTCAAAGCTTCCAGTGACTTGTTCGTCAACTGGGGACTCAATGGTACATTCCTCTTCGTTAAGGCCATAAAAGAGACCTGGGCACTTGTCCATGCCCGTTGCTCCAGCATCACATGTGTCAATGATGTGTTGAAGCAGCTCCTCATCCCAGCCAGACATGAAATCTGCATGTAGACTGTACCCAGTAGCGTCGCCATTGGAGAGGACAAACGGCTGCTCACCCTTTCCTTCCTCCCAGCGTCCAGCGAACTTGAGTGTGTCCCAGTAAGCCTCGTAGAATAGGTGCGGGACATGGATGTATCCCTCTGGGCAGTCCTTCTTGCCATTGTTCTCGGTGGGCCAGGCCATGTTGTTCTTGTAGTCAGTCAAACCGGCGTCAGGGTTGTAGCAGGAAGGAAAGTGAATGTCTGCACGGAGAGGGGAGGCATAGCCATCACAGGTCATGTGAGGGAAGCCAACACCCTCGCCTTTGTTACGAGGATCACCCATGCCCGCCATCATGCCATTGGAATTGGCCGGCCAAGAAGGTGGGTTGTATGAGTTGTCAAGGCGCGGGCATGTCCACTTAATCTGGTTAACAGGCCCGTTGGATGGGTCGAGGTTAGTGGTGGCGCCCGCCTCTGGAGGGGTTCGCTTGTCAGGATCTCCTGAAAGCATGGAGAGGCCGACGGGGAACGCCTGGATCTTGTCGTTTGTGGGTTCAAAGCTTGGACAATCAGTTGCTGGCCGATGCGAAGAATTAAGAAAAGGGAATAATCTAGGTGGCTTACAAGTAGTAGATATTGGCGTAGAATAGCTCTACGGATTCGAGCTGGCCTGTCTTAGGATCCTTGAAAAACAACGATGGCCACCAATAGTTGCTGTTATCACCCTTGATCTTGGCATTGGAGCACTTGGACTTGAGCAGATCTTCGCCTGTGGAAGACATACTAAAGCCGCTGCCCCCGACCACATGGTGAAGATGCGTGGCAGGTTCGCCGGGATTGACAATGGGGTCTGCACGAGCAATGGTGAGCTGCTTGTTGTTGAACCTGAGGACAGCAAAGGTTCGCTCGTCCTTTGCATCAACAACAGAAGCGGCCAAAACGGCAAGCGTAGAAGCAAGAGACAGTTTCATATTGGTTGCTGTTGTGAGAAACGTCTGAGGAAAGCAAAGAAGTTCAGTTGCGCAAAAGTTGTAAAGTTGGATCTGTAGCGTTCGACGACGGCTGACACAGATTGTTCGTATGTCGTTTGGCTCTCGTGCAAGACAGTGATACCAGAACACCGCAGGAGCAGAAGAGACGAAGAGAAGTAGAAATGCTGGATAGACCACCACACGACTTGCGGGCGATAGTTACGCAGAAAAAGGAGAGTGACAAACAGGCTGTGCTGTTTGAGTCGTGCGAAGAGTTGAAAAGGAGAGTAAGTGCCCAGCAGCTTGGAAGAAGTGAAGAACAAAAAGACAAAAAGGAGCGAAGAGGTTCGCAAAAGAAGAAGCTTTACTTTGCAGACATGAACAATGGGGGGAGAAGGAAAGAAGAAGAAATTGAAGATGTGGATTGCCACGAGAATAAGAGGCTACGAGTACAGCCAACCCGGCATGGGGATATCCCAGGACGAGAGCCGTGGTGGCGGACACGCAGGGGCAGGGGTTGGTGGGCGGGAGGTGGAGATGGGAGGTGGGAGGTGGGAGGTGAGAGGTGGATGGTGGTAATGGGGCCGCTCGCGAAGCGACCTGGCCTGACAGCTGGTCGCCTTGTTTGTACAGTACTATACCTACCATTGCAGGTACATGTTAGCCAGGGGAATGCAACATACAAGCAAAGGTACCTACCTACGTACACAGAGAACGGCCGGCGGCTCCTGAAGTTGCGTCTTTCATTGTACAAACAGACTTCTTGGCTTCATCATTGGCCCCGGCGCAAGGGCAGACGAAACTTGCCGGCACCCCGTTACTTTACCCAACCGCCATGGTGGCCGCCATCAGGACCCGCGAGGGCGGCATTATTGATTTGTGCATTTCGTACACTATGTGAAAAGAAATACAATGACGGCTACTCGGTTCCTGCACGGAGTACGATGCCACACGATGCCAAGCGGCTTGCCACGGCGGTGCCTGAACGAACACCGACTCAGGGATCCCTGGAGAAGAACAGCCTAGCCGCGAACATTCGTTGTCGTGAGGGTGGGCAGCCTTCGGGCGTACCTGCATATTCACAACCTGAGAGAAAAAAAACTCATATATAGTATTCGCGGCCTGATTGGCGAACAAGTCACCCCCGACGCAACGCACACAAAAGGGGTCAAAGGCCCAAAGAATCTCGCCATGGTGGGTGGCCTTAGCGCCGTGCGACATGGCTGAACATTGGAGCGACATCTCCGCTACAAACATCCGGCAGCAGTGAGCATGCCCTTTGATGGCACTCTGTATACGGCGACGAGTTCGATAGGAAGAGATGAGAGGGCCCAAGCAGAACGGTTTGTCGGTCCAGCAGAAGTCTTCATCAGCTTGTTAGTCGGCTTGTCTCGAACCACTCTCGAAGAGTTGATTCAGATGGGGCCTGATTGACAGAGTCAGCCGGAGGCGATCTGAAACAAGGTTGGACTGGGCCCAGGCCCACCGATCTCACAGCACCACGAAAGCACTGCGAGAGCACGACAAGAAGGACAACCGGATAATCAGTCGCCTCACACATAAACGCCAACCCGCGGAGATGCCCACGGTCGACTCATACAAAGTATTTGGTGCCGGCGTCGCGGGGCAAACCGCAGCAGCAACGTCACAACCCACTCCAGGGCAATTGCGGATGTTCCTTTTGTCGACAGAAACAGAGACGCACTCCTGAGACAAGCACTGCTATCTTTGACGACAAATTGTTCTGCCTCCCTACTCCAAGCCACTGTCCCATTCACCCACTGCAAACGAACTCCGTCGTGGCCTCGCCGCCCTACTCGTACCTCTCGCAGCCGCTTCGCCACCGCTGGAGGTGGTTGAGTCCCCGCTAACGTGAAACGCACTAAATATACACTTTAGGCTCAGAAAGCAAGGCGCCACTCCCGATTGGCTCCCGGATTCAAGGCTGTCCAGATCCGCACCATCAATTTATGACCCCTGCCATTTAAACACGAAACACGCCGCTCTTCCTCGCCTGAAAGGCTGGCCCTGACAGTATTGTCCTCTAAGGTACGGAGTACTCCGTACAAAAGATAGCGTCTGGATGCTTCATTGAACCCGAATAAGGACATGGATGATCCGGAGCAAGCCGCCTCTATGCCTCATTTCCCACGATCATGCTGTCTGTAGCCGCCCGACAACCCCCGTGGCGACGCGCATTTTTATCCAAGGCGCCAAGCCCTTGCACAGCAGAAAATAGCCAGCAAAGTTGTAGAGCAAACCTCCATAGTCGGCGTTGGTAATGCCTGGGCCTTGTTCGGTTTCGCTTTGTTTCCATCCCATGTGCCAGTAGTCCCGCAAACCTTCCGACTTCTCCGCCATCCACTCTGGATGAAACAGGCGTGGCTGCCGAAGCTCCAATATCGGATGTGCCTGGGCACAAGGCTGCCCATTCACATATCCAAACGAGAAATTTCTTCTTTCAACTGCCCTGATGGACAATAGGCAGATCCAAGACGACTGCAACTGTGCGGGCTACGGTGTGCCTCGCAAAGTTTGCCTGTTACACGCGCAAAGAACCCAGCCAGCCACAATGTGAGCGCAGGAACAATTTCAACCTCCCGAGTACCAGTGTTCCCTGCTGGGTACTCGCTTCGGAACCCACTCGTCAGGCTGGCTGCCAGCATCGTACACTATCCACTTCCTTCCCAGGTTAACCGCCGCCAAGTCCGATAATATGCAAGGGGCCACGAGAGGGCCAAAAATAACATGTCAAAATATTAACCTAACGTACGGAACGGATTAGATACAGTGCATCGAGAAATTGCGTGTCTCAATCGGTCTTTATCTGCGGCGAGCCGTCTCTGAGGCCTTATTGAAAGATGTAATTCCACCTATCTTGACAGGCAGTGTAGCAACAAGATACACTGTACGAAGTACGCCTTTACAGAGTATCCGCACGTACGACCATCTCGTCCTCCCGTGGATAGCAACCAGCAAGTTCCAATCTCCCCGTTTCCTCATCCGCTTCAAACGTGAGTGCCACAGTTGCGCCGTACCTCAGGGGGTCTCCTTCAAAGAGCACCACATCCTTGCTCTTCTTCTTCAGCAGCAAAATTTCCTCGATGTTGGTGCTCACGAGTTTGACCGTCTCGTCATCGCCAATACCGGCGTACTTCGCGGTCCAGCCTGCTTCAGGCAGCAGATTATGCATCTTGTAGTCTACCGGCATCGCTATTCGTAGAGGAAAATAGATTAGAGACTAAAATGAAGCCTGTGAGACAAGGAACTTACATTCTTCGTATATCGCAAAGGCAAACTTGACACCAGCATCTTTCAGGTACTTGCCTATGCTCATCGTAAGCGGTGGTCCGACAAGAGCGTCCTTGCTGCGAAAGGTCGTCGGTGAACCGCGATCTTCGCTAAGAATAACCGGAATATCCGCGTCGGCAAGATCTTTGGCAACCTATAGCCCGCCCCAAACTATGTCAGTAAAGCCTTTGTTGTCCAAACGATGTGCATTCGGGATCAAACGTACAAACGGGGATTCTCGTCCGCCAAACAGAACAACATGTGCTTCCGGATAATCCTTCTTGATCCAAATGAGCTGTTGAATGTCGTACTATGACATGATATTAGCAGTTGTAGCGCACACGAACATCATATGCCCATCTTCCATACCTTATTCTGCGCATGTACAAGCAGCGGGAGCTCGCCCCTAGCCACCTGTCCAAACACAGTCTCGTTGTTTTTACCCG
The DNA here is from genome assembly GCA_003056585.1 of Lecanicillium sp. MT-2017a. Lineage (NCBI taxonomy): Eukaryota > Fungi > Ascomycota > Sordariomycetes > Hypocreales > Cordycipitaceae > Lecanicillium > Lecanicillium sp. MT-2017a. The sequence goes on from PXYN01000367.1 coordinate 26,565, forward strand.
CGCCATCCGTCAACATCGCGCGAATCTTCTTCACAGCAGTGCTCACTGCCCCCTGCGACGGAGCTGCTTTGTCGCCCAGGCTAACATGCAGAGCCACGTCTTCCTGCACAATGGCCCCGTGCAGCAGGCTCTTCTTCCCGCTGGTTACAAATTCCACGCTCACACCAGTAATGAAACCTTGGTCGGCAAACGGTGCAGTAATGGCGCGCGTCACGCCGCCGAAGCGTGCGCGGGCAAAGCTCTTGCCATCGAGCCAAAGACCGTGCTTTGCATACGCAACACTCCCAGGCTCCGTAATCTTCTCATCTGAGACGGTTCCGTCACCCGCGCCGTCAATAGATATGAGTTCCCTTGTGCCGAGCGAGTTTGTGAGTGCCGTTAGACCAGGCGTGGCGTATCCATTGGAAAGATCAAGAACTGCGTGTCTGTCTTTTTCCTTGACAGCTTCCGTCTGCAGGGCACATTCACTAACTGTGTTAAAGCAAGTTATCTTTCCTTCATTAATGACAAGCTGTAAGCGCTGTCCGTCTTTGTCAGCAACCTTGTTCGTAAGCTCTGGGTAGTTGTGCAAGAAAGCCTTCTTGACACCAGAGATGACAAAGTTGCCTTTTGCCCCGGCCATCGCTGCGCAAGTCTCGCTGCGACGCGCGTCTTCGGGCTCATGACGCATCTGCGGTACCACGTCCATATCATCAGCACCAGCAGGGCGAGGCTCTGTCCACGAGGTCCCCGTGCTCTTGGCAACCTGCGTCTCGTTGAACTGCGGGATACCATCGATAAACACCTGCAGAGCCGCCGCGCCACGGCTAAGAGGGTGCGAGTCCCAGACGGCAATGTCAGCATCATAGCCAACTCTGCAGTATCCAACCCGGTGATCTTGATCTATAGCCGCCGCGGGGATAGAGGTGACGGCCTGCAATGCCTTGTCCGTCGGCAGGTGAAACGCATGCCCGACAGCCGCCTGGGAAAGCAAATACTTGGCGCTGGTAAAACTGTCGACATGATCTGACTTGTAGGCAACCTTGACACCGTTCTTATCCAGTATATGGCCAGCATATAGGCTAGGGGAATAGGCCTCGTGCTTATACAGACTAAATTCTGCAAAAGTAGCAATGGTGATATTGGGGTCATGGTCCTTGAGCATATGGGGAACCTGCCATGCCTCAAGCGCGTGATGAAAGCCGGCCACCCGGAAGCCAAATTCCTTACTGATGCGCAACATCGCCTCCATGTCCTCGGGCTCGTAGTTGTGGTTCTGCAGCAGAACCTGTCCTCGCAGCAGGCTCGCCATGCTTTCCAGGTCGAGCTCAAAGGGAAACTTGCCCTTTTCCGCGATAAATTTCGTCTTGGCACCAGCCGACAGGCTACCAGCGGCTTCTACGCTGGCACAATAATTGTCTTGCTTAGCAATGAGGTCCTTTGCCTTTTGCAGAAGAGCGCGCAGCTCCCACGCGACTCCCAGCCGAGAGTAGCCCCAAACATTCTTGGGATTCTCACCAAAAGCCATCTTCATATACCTGCGCCGCTCCGCCTGCGGGATCCCGCGCTCCAGAAGCAGGTCCTCCACCACTGGCTCGCCATCCGGGCCCGAGTAGAGCATGTTCTTCACAACAGTGCCTTCGCCGCTAACAATGTTCGACGAACCAGGGATGACGAGCGATGTCGTGACGCCACCAGACGCAATGATTGCCGCAGCTTTGTCATGTGGTTTCAGCCCGTCAATGATTCGCACCATGGGCACAAGGCCTTCATGCTTCTTCGTTGTCTCGGCAGCATCGTCTGGCATGTCAGTCCGCGGCCATGCCACAACCAAGTGGTGCGAGTGCATATCCACCAATCCGGGCGTCACATAGCGACCGTGCAGGTCGTACTCGACGGCATCAGCGGCACTCTCGCCCTCGCCAGACTTGACAACGGCTTCAATCAGGCCCTTGTGGAAGGTAATGTCAACGGCGTGGTCGATAAAGGTCTCGCCATCAAAGAGCGTCGCATTCTTGAGCACAACCCTGCCTTCTTGGCCGTGTCCAGTGCCCCATCTCGAATTGGCCTTTCTGGATGCAGGATCAGGCTTGGGCGGAAGCGCATTGCGAGCTGCGCATTGCGCGACAGCGTCCTCAAAGTACTTGTCTCCAGATACATTGAACGGGGCAGCATCCTCCCGAGTCTCACGGCTCACCATAAAGCATAGCCATATGACACAGGCAGTAAGAATAAAACTAAACACTGTACGAAGTGAAAGTAAGCCCCTCACGAGAAAGCGGCTGCGGCTGCGTCGGCGAGGGTATGCTGGAGCCTCGTATGGAGGCGGAGATGCAGCTTGCGGCAAGAGGCCGTCCTTTTCCATCCTGATAATTCCCACCGGGTTAAACGCAGTTGAAACGGGGAAGAAAGTGGCCAGAGCGTTGAAACAAATTTTTGAAACCGGTCAGACCGGTTGTTGAAAGGTAACTTTATCAAGATGCCGACGTAAGCTCTCCAGCAACAAGGCTGGGGTTGGGGTTCCAGTGAGTTTGCGGTTTCTGCTCCGGCGCTGGGCCAATCGCGCGACGAGGGGTGAGCTGGGTGAGCTCCGCTAGTTTGCGTCGCGCGACCCACTCTTTCTGCGTGAGCCAGGCATCTATGCAGAGACAAACCACAACAATCTCAAGCAGACGCAATGCGAACGATAGCCTGACTTGAAGGAGAACACTCAACAGCGTCGAGGCGGGAAATAGACGACTTAGTACAATCGTGGGCACGTGCCTGTTTTTCGGAGCCTGATTCGCTGGGTGATGGTGCTACTAAAGGCTGATTTCATGACGTAGACTACAGGCTAGAGGTCACGGTATAGGCGTAACATTCAACTTTATGTAAAGAGCCCTCTGCTTCTTTCGAGCATCCTGCTACGATATACCTCTCTGGGAAGACCTACTGACATAATCCCTAGATCCGACTAAAGGCCGATGCGAGCAGTCGAAGTTGGCGGAAATTTGCTTGATGCTAATGACAGGTGCTCGCGCGAATAGCCAACAGCCGACTGTCTTGCAACGAGCCGAGGACTGTAGACCTCCCGGAGCCTCCGTTTCTAGAGATTAAGATGGCTACTAGACTTATAGTCCTTTAGCTTGATATATATAGCGCTGTTCTGCTCGACCATCAAGGGCTAATATATTTAGCATATAGTCTCCTACTAATCGGCATATACTTATGGCTTTCTATATAGCTGGACGGCCGACACCGCTCCACCCACTAAATTTTGCCATAACTAAGGGTAATAATTATCTATTATAGTAGGATTATAGGTAACGTAGTTCACGGGCGAGTGGGCCACTGTAACGGTGGCTTAGCGCGTAAGTCCACAGTATGGGTTTCTGTTGCTTACGGTAAGTAAGTCACGAAGTACTCGAGCAAGGTAGCAGTATAAGTCACAGGTAAGGTCCCGTTAGAGTATGAAGACTCCAATAGTGAAACTATTGCTTAGATTGATCACTAGAGATCTGGAAACTATTCTATCTAGCTGGGTAATGAGTGTCCTTAATATACTATTCCATCTCTCTACTGATACTAGGGATCACTGGCTCACGCAGAGGCCGTGATCCCATCGCGACTCACTGGATCACTGTGCGCCGGTGATCCTCGCATGGTCACGTGACCACCCATCCTAATCGGGTGTCCTGCAGGCATCCAATAGGCCGCCACTTCGGGCCGCTCTCCTGGCTGCCTCATCATCTCTTGTTTCGTAACAAGCTACTACTCGCTAGATTTTAAGTTATATTATAAGGCTAATAATACAATTACTTTATATATGCCTGCTTATTTATTATATATACTCTAGCCACTAGACGTCGCTTGCTTCTATCTACTAAAACGAGCCTACGGATAAGCAATTAGCGATCTAATACGAGCTAGAGTCACCCACATTGCTAAGGAGGAATTTCTCCCGGCAGTTCACACTAAGGTAATATTAAGCATCCTCTACCGATGGCCTCCTGTTAGGGTCCAAAAGAGCTGTTGTTCTGGTTATTGATTGATGATCCTCCTATCTCTAAGGCTGGCTAGCTAGCTAGTTTTGACTGGCTTCTGGCCACACGTGACTATGGCCTGGCGTAGCCTGGCACGTAACACCTCCTCTACCCACCCTCTTAATATTAGCGCTATATTGGCCCTGGGTAGATAGGATGGGTATCTGTGTCCCTAGGCCCGTTCCCTGAGGGTGGTATATAGGTACCTCGGGGTACTTTTTTCACCAGCTGTTCTCCACTACGCCTTGGCCGAAGCGATGCATAGATAGTGCCACTAGGAACGGTTGCTGAAGCCCGGCCAAGCAGCGGCTCCTGCTCGCTGCGATCGCCTGGAGTACGTGGCGGCATTGTGAATCTTCAAACACGCCTCGCCAATTTAAAGATGCTGTACCTCAAACATTGGCGGGACTGGACGGTGCTGATCGCGGCTGCTTTGAGATGCAATCGGGAGCTCTGCGACGACTGCTGCGACGACTCACGCGACCCCGCAACCGGCGGGCCAACACGGCCTTTCTAGTTTGAGAAGGTCAGCAACAAGCCCATGCGCTTTTATTAATAGAGCATCTCCACGTAGGGGTAATTATACATGTGTAGCTACTAAGTAATTATATGCTAAAGCTATAATATAAATGACTAAAGTGAATATAATTGCGACATGCGTGGGTTTAAAATGAAAATATATCATTTAGTCGACGGCTGGCTTCACCTTGAAGCTCAGACAGATGGTAAGCAATGTGACACTTGTACGAGACAAAGAAACGCACCGAAAGCGAAATAAATCATACTTCGAGCCTTCCTTATTCAAAGTCCCACGTATCCGAAACCACGTTCAAGCGTAGCCAAGCTCAGATGTCTCGCCCGCGATGGGCCGTTAGGTATATTGAAATACAGTATCAGTTTGCCCGGAGCTGGACTTCACCACAGCTACCTTGATCACTAAAATACGCATTCCCGCAGACAGGAAGCAGAGATTGCATCAGCGAAAATGTATCGAGAATTGCTCAACATACGATTGACGCGGCGCGTTGCTGTCGCCTTGGTCGGCAGCGATGTGCGAACCCTTTCTACACGATGATTGCAAAAACAAGTATGAAACAGATTAATTTTTTTGCTATAAAGCACGATAACATTCTTTACAGTCTAGACCTTCCCTTTTGCTACTGATAGGACACAAGCCTCCCAGAAGACAACTCCAAAAAGTTCGTGGCAGATTGCAGAGAATAGTTGCGATGTGAAATTGTGAGAACCGTGCAGTCTCCAAAAGTCTTGTCCATTACCTCTTTCAACTTCTCTTCCGAGTCGTAATCAATGTAGTTGGTCGCCTCATCCACGAGGACCACTTTACTATTATTCTGGCGGTGATGAAGCAATGCCCTTGCTAGGGCAAGCAACTGCTGCTGTCCAGCAGAGAGGCCGATGTCCTTCAGGGGCTTATCGAGGCCACCAGCGCGCGTGATGATGTTGAGAAGCCCGACCTTGGCCAAAGCGTCAATCAGGAACGCGTCATCACGCCGACCATCTTTTGCCATCATCATCTCCTCGGGCGCAAGATTATCACGGACAGAGCCTGGTAAATCTATAAACTCCTGAGATATAGTCGTTATTCGGGATCGAAGCACGCGGCGAGGTATTGCCGTAATATCTATTCCATCAATCGTAATAGATCCAGAAAACTTGAGGAAGTTGAGCAAAGTCAGAATAAATGAGGTTTTCCCACTCCCTGTTCGACCCACGATGCCGACTTTAGACCCTGGGGCAATCTCAAGTGATAATTCATGCAGTGCTCGGTAGTCTTCGCCGTAGACAACATGGTCTGCGTTCACGTTTTCAACTCTAATTTCTCCGCGATGTGGCCAGTTTTCTGGCAATGATTGCGTATTTTCCAATTCGTTCTCTTCAAGCGGCGTGTCCTTTTCGAATGAGCGAGTGCGTAACAATGCACCCAAAGATGTCTCCAAGTCAACCCAATCTTCCATGAAGTTTACCATGGATGATGAGAGTTGAATGACTTTCAAAAGACCAAGACCAATGGCTGACTGCGCCACCGAGTCCATGTAGAGCGCCAACGAGATAAGAGTCACTCCCGTGGCAGTGACCGTAAGATCGAGAACCACACCAAGCCAACGTTGAATACAGTACCTATAGTAAAATGGCTTTTGCGACTTATCTAGGAGTTCGAGGCCTTTGGCCAGATAGTCTTCCTCCCATTGGAAAGCGCGAATATGATGTATACCCTCGCTTGATTCCGTAAGAAAAGTGTACATCGGGCTTTTGGCCTCCAGATCCAGCAAACGTAGTTGTTTCGATGTTCGGAGGTAGAACAGTTGCAAACAGAATAGGACTGACAGGAAGCAAGGAATCATGAAAGCCGCATAGTCGACCGTGGAAACGATGAGGCCAATCGTGACTAGCAGTCCAAATAAAGCTAGTAAAATTGTTAGAATTCCACAGCCACATGTCGATCGAGGTTCACAAACAGTAGGTGAAGTAGAAAAAGGTAATAGGCAAGTCTTTGATAACAAGAGACATATCTTGACTGAATCTGGTACAAGTTAGCGAAGAATTGGCATTCTCATGGCAAATAGAGCTACTCACCTGTTCAGCAACGCTCCAGAATCAGTATAGGTGATGAAGGAGAGTGTTGCGCTATGTTCCAGTGAGAAAAACTCTGCAAAGTCTAAAGGTGACGATGCCAGTTCTCATAAACGTACTTAGTGACTGAGTCAATCAGAATTCGGTGAAGGCGCTCCGCAGACTCGGGCACCAAACGTAGGAGGAATATTCTTGACGCCATGTAAGCAACCCAAATGCAGCGACAGTGATATGCTTACTTACCGAGACCATGCTAGATTCGTAAACAGAGTAGCCACTCCAAAAGCTGCATAGCCAGCGAACAACAGCTTATTTTTCGGTGCGTGTTCCGTCCATAATCGCATGTAGAGATCTGTGAGATGTCTGATTAGTGCCTGTGGGATGCCGTGTTCACTGGTGGACTTCGAGATACCTGGTCCCTTTTCCGTCACAACTAGTATGACCAGAACTACACACCACAAGCCAAAAGTGTACACACTAACGCTTCTCAAGTAGTACTTGTAAAGCGCTAGATCCCCAGTTGGAAAAAAGGTTGTTGGGATCGGTTCCTTGGCGGCTGGTGGCGTGTAGTGTCGGGTGGGGGAGACCTCCTGACTACCCTCGTCACTGATTTCCTCCCCGTCGTCAGAGAAATCATCCAGAAACCCCTTGCCCTCATATTCCTTGATCGCTTGTTCAGGGGATTGAGTTGACACGGTGCCGTTTGCGTGCATGACCAGAACTCTGTCAGCACTTTTGAGCAGCTCCACTGTAAACTATTAGCATCTCAAGTAAAGCAGTTTAAGGTGCATAGGGAGGAAGACGAGATGAAGAACTGAGGCAGACAGAATTTCACGTACCAGAATGTGTTGTCATAATCACAGTCGCTCCAATAGTTCGCAAGAGGCCGCCCTCGCCGATGAGCTGTTTTAATATTGTGGCCGCAGACTGACGATCTACTGCGCTCAGCACTCCATCCAGGAGAACAACTTTCGCACGCATATATACGGCTCTCGCAAGTTCCTACATAAGTCAATTAAGAGAGGCTTTTTTTTTTTCGAAAATGCAAGTACTTACTACTCGTTGTCGCTGGCCGCCACTCAGGTTTGAGCCTCGGGTACCCGCCAGGGTGAGATGGCCCAGCGGGAATTCGTTCAAATCGCGCAGCATACATGCTGTAGCCACTTTATTATACCACACCTCATCGTATGGCAGATTGCCAATAATATTCTCGCGTATTGTGACATTGCAAATCCATTCTTCTTGGTCACAGTACGCAATCCGCTGTATTTGTACGTAAATCGACCCGTGGGTAACTGTGGCTTCCCCCAGCACCGATCTAAGCATCATGGACTTTCCCACGCCGGTCTGGCCAATTACCATTGTGGTAGTTGTATATTCGAAGTATAATTCCGCCGTGAATAAAACCCTTCCATTTGGAGTCGCCACAGAAGCGTTCTCAAACTGGATCGGGAACCGTTCTAAGTCGTGAGTGGGCCCCTTTTCGTCCAAAAGAGGCAGCTGTTCGCGGCTATCGACGTGTTCAGGTAGTAGGAGGTATGCCTGGATGCGGTTAAAGCAGGCAAGCATTCCTCCCATCTTGGACCAAGAGAGCAGGATAGATGCCATGGGCTGCGCTGCGAGATAAACAAAAGCAAGGGCAGTGAAAGCGTTTATAGCATTGAGGCCACCGTCAAACCCGCTCCAAAAGAGGGCTGCGGCAACAACAGCGATTGGGGTGGCGGCGTAGCTCATCGTCACTATTCATCTCTTTGTTTGTAAGCCAACCTTTCGTTATTGTGGCCATATGGCGGCTAGAAGCCTTGTTCTTTTCACTTACGCGCTACAATTCTCCAGGTACTCAGCATGCGTACGCCTTTAGAGTACCCGACTTCTTCGTGGCGGAGGGATTGGACGTAGTTCCCAATAGCTGTCTCTGCTGCTATCATCTTGATTCCTCTCAGCTGCGACAGTATTTTTGAGGTTATCGAGACACGGTTTTCTATAACTCTGTTCCAGGATTGGGTAACAGGTGCAAGCCTCTTGCCAATTTCAACCGAAAAGGCGGCGGCAGCTATATGCCAGTCAGTAAAGACGCCTTCGAAGTACCTATAAGAATACCCACCAATCGCGGGGAGCATGGTAATGAAAGCAGCATAAAACACGACAGTCGAGAGCAAGTAAACGCTGATGCAAAGCTCAACAACACTGGCCCAGGTCTCATGAATTGCAGGTATAACTTCAACTATGCCATCAACATCCGTGCTCATCAATGTCGAAGCGGCCGATCTTTTGGCTTCATGAGGGCCAAGGGAGAAGCTTTTGCGGAAAATCTGCGCTATCAGAATACCTCTGGTCTGCGCTATGACCTTGTTGTTCTTGTGCTTATACCACGCGCGAGTAACATATAGCGTGTCAGTGGATTGTCTTGGTTGCAGAAAAGAAAGCATCTCACAGTCAGTCCAAAGTGCACCAATGCCATGGCGCCAATCAAGCCTTGTATAACTTCTGGGTCTCGATCTGGCTTGCTAACCTCCTGCAACGTTCGCTGCAAAAGAAGCGGTTCTGCAAATTTAAAGCCCATATGTACCAAGCGAGCAGGTACTACTGCGAGAAATGGCCACAATTCGGTCCAGAAGACTGCCTTGAGAAGAGCGTAGGGTGAGGGGGTTTCTGTACCGAGTCAGCAATTGACCAATCTCGATATGTGTAACAAGTGTCAATTTTGGCTTACGTTTCTTCCAAATGGGTTCAAAAGCAGCAGCCAACTCTGCAGACGCAAAGCCAGCTTCAAGATTTGGCAGGTTCTCCATGGATACAATACTTCGAAATCCCAAGATAAGGGTTGAGTTGACCCAAACAAAAAACGTTCGACCCCAGAATCCCGTGGTCGACTCAGGGCCCAGTTTGTCTGTTTTCGAACGGTACCGCTTGGGAAATTCACCTAGCGAGAGGAGAGCAAGTTTTGTGGCGGCCACTGCCGTGGTTAGACAGCCTAGAGCATACAAGCCAGATACACTCCTCAGGAAGTAGGATCTTGCCCTAGCTGCGTCTAGCAAGAGAGTTACAAGTAGGTAGACCCCCGGGACAGCGGAAGACTCGATCGCATGTCGATGTTCGAGATGCATGAAGATGGCCAAGGACAATGTGGCCAGGCACCCAATGACCGACGACGACACGGAAACGGACGTGAAGTCATCCGGCGAGTTATACAATACTGCAGAGGAGATATGCAGCGCAATTAGAAGACCGTTGGTTCCCTGTGTGGCAGAATCCGTTAGTCTCGGCGCATGCATGTGTAAATATATAGAGTGGGTGTGGTGTGGCGGAAGACCAAGAGACATACCAATTTGAGAAAGATTAAGGGCTCTTCCGAGGTGACTACTGGCGAGCGCACATAGCGCCAGGCGTAGAAGGGTACGATAAAAATCAGCAGCGCACTGGGGCCAATAGTGAATATTGTGTCTTCAAAATCCAGCGTGAAATCGCTGAGCACTGGCGATTTAGGCCCAAAGTCGCTGTCCCCTGCCACGCGGGTGAAGCGCTTCCACAGCTGCTCCATTGTAGTATGAATATACAAAGTACGCAGGTCTTTGCAGACTTTGTACTCGAAAAGCACCCTTTGCAGTCTACCCGGTCCCGCTGTGGATGATGATGGGCGTCAGCACAGCGAGTAGCGCTATCAGAAGCTGAGCAGAGGAGAAGGGGAGAGGCACGCGCAGAAGCAGATGAAGCGCAACAGACAATAGATGGACAGAGGAGCTTGCCACTGCTTTGCGACGAAGTGTATTAGATATGGATGTCAAAAGAGTCCATCTATCTAGCAGAATGGGGCGACGCTGCGACTCTATTGAAAACTGGCGCCACCAGCAAATGATCGCGGGGGGGGGATCTCGACCTCATCGCGAAACGGGAACGGCGCTTGTGCAAAATAGGCAGGTTGTTGGTTCGTCGACACCTCCTACCCTCACTTCTTTACTCTCATCCTACGGCTCAGGACTTGTGTACACCGAGCTACCTAGCGAGTACATTGCTTACTGCAGCAATCGGGCCACTGGGGTGAAACGGGGCCTAGGAACTTTGAGACGCCACAGGTATCTCCGCGTAGCGATCTAGTAGCTTAGGCGCTACTAAAGTACCTACTAACGCGGACGGACAAGTCTGCAACGTAACCCCCCCCCCCCCCCCCCCCCCCCTCCTCCACCCCCACCCCCCCCACCCACCCACACCCCCCCCCCCCCCCCCCACCTCCCCCCCCCTCCCCCTCCCCCACGCCCCCCCCCCCACTGCGCCCGCCCCATGCTCGCCCCTCCCTGCACGCGTTCCCCCCCACACCGACGCCGCTGCTACGCCTGGCATTCTCTCCACTGCACCGCGCCACATCTGTGCCCGCACTGTGCACTCTAGCGGTCA